>CATIWO010067612.1:0-15811 GCA_949673435.1 Macaranga tanarius | reverse complement strand
TTTTAATTTTGTTTATATATATATAAACTATAAAATTAAGTTCAATAATAAATATTAATATCTATATATTATTTATTCATATAATATCCGGTACTATATTCGGTTTTCGGTTCGGTATGGTTTTCGGGTCGGTTCCGGTTCCGTTCCAGTACGGTTTTTTACAAATCTCCAGTACCGTACCAGATTAGTTAAACGGTCCGGTTCAATTCGGTTCGGGGTTAAAAGTAATCGGTTCGGTACGGTTTTTTTGTCTATCGGTTCAGATTTTCGGTTCGGTTCGGTTTTTTCTCCGTCCCGTGCTCAGCCCTAATAGCAGTGACGGTAATGGTTGTGGATGGTGGTCTTGGGCGGATGATGGTTATGGGTATATGGCAACTGTGATGTTTTTTTTAATTAAATGGAACCATGTAAGCACAGTTGGATGGGTGTTAACACCGTTATTCTGTGTCGTTAATCAAGGCAAAATCACAAAAAAATATAATTTTGTATTTAAATAGTCCAAGAAAAAACATAAGGGGCATATGTGGTCCTCGATATAAACATTAGGGGCGTAAATGCAACTTTGCCCTATATTTGATATAATCTTTTGACCTTTATGCATTTTAATTTTATTTGATTTATTTTAATTTTTCAATTAAAAAAATCCCTTTTTATTTCTTGTTTCAAAAACAATTCAAATTTGATAATTTGGTCAGTCTCTATGGAAAACGACTCTACTCATCCTTTACTACAAATATTTTCTTTTAGAGTAGAATTTTATTTTTGTTGGATTCGACACCCATCAAATTTTGGCGACGTTGCCGAGGACTGGTGTCATTATTGATTTGAATTTTTTTTTCTTTTATGACTCGTATTTCTTGTGGAAGTGAATTGCAATTTAATTTTGAAATTGAGAAGATAACCCAAAGATTGAGAAAAACAACAAAATAACAAAAAGCCTCTTCTACCTCTTCTTCACACATCAAATCAGTTATTGATCTGTCAGAATTTTTTAAGGAACTTAAAACCTTGGCTGAAGCAGAACTAACTTTTAGAAGGATGGCTAATCCGGATGTGAACCAGCAGCCTTTGTGCATTAAATTCCCTAATTTTGAGGTAAATTTTGAATTAAAATCTGGTTTGATCCATTTATTGCCTACTTTTCGTGGTCTTGCAGGAGAAGATCATCGTAAACATCTCAAGGAGTTCCATGTAGTTTGTTCTAGCGAGCTTTTCCATTCTCTTTAACAGAAAAAGCTAAAGATTGGATGTATTATCTCCCACCTTGTTCAATAATAACTTGGGATGGATTGAAAAGGCAGTCTTTGGAAAAATGTTTCCTTGCCTTCAGAGCCACATCCATTAGAAAAGAGATTTGTAGGATTCGCCAATAAATTGGAGCTTGCACATCCATTAGAAAAGAGATTTGTAGCATAATGATCATCCTACGGATATGTGTCCAACTCTTCAAGATGAAGAACACTTAAATGTTGTACAAGGATTTCTAGGACAACACTACCATAAGAAATATGATCCATTTTCTTCCACTTACAATTTTGGATGGAGAGACCACCTAAATTTAAGTTATAGATAAAGATCCAATAATTTCCAATAGTATGGATATCAGCCAAGACAACCAGCCCCTGATCCTCCACCATCTTCTAAGCCTGGTATGTCTTTAGATCAGATAGTTACGACTTTAGTTACTAATATGCAACAATTTCAATAGGAAACCAAGGCTAGCATGCTGAATTTGGAGAATCAAATGAGCTAATTAGCTACAACAGTGGGAAAATTGGAAAGCCAAAATTTAGTCATTTACCGTCTCAGCCAGAAGTCAATCCGAAACAAAATGTGAATGCCATGACGCTAAGGAGTGGAAAAGAATTAAAGGAACCAGCAAAGAAAGCCCTGAAATTCGTTGGAGAAGAAGAAATTGAGAAAGAGATGGAGTTGCCACAACCAAATAAGTTAGAAACATCTCAAACAAAATAACCCTTAATCATTCCTCCTCCTTTTCCAAGTAGATTGGCAAAATCAAACAAAGAACAACAAGAAAAAGAGATTTTGGATGTGTTTCGAAAGGTAGAGATAAATATTCCCCTTCTGATGCTATTAAACAAGTGCCCAGGTACACAAAATTCCTTAAAGAATTATGTACCAACAAAAGAAAACTGAAGGGAGATGAGAAAATTCATATGGGAGAAAATATGTCTGTTGTTTTTCAAAAGAAATTACCTCTAAAATGCAAGGATCCAGGTATGTTCACCATTCCTTGTAAAATAGGTAATTTAAAGATTGAAAAAGCATTGATTGATTTAGAAGCATCTATAAATATCATGCCTAACGCAATTTATCATTCTTTGAATGTGGGAGCACTTAAAGAGACTAATGTCATTATTCAGTTAGTTGATAGGTCCAATGTTTATCCTGAAGGTGTTTTAGAGGATATTTTAGTGCATGTTGACAAGGTAGTATTTCCAGCTGATTTTTATGTTTTGGACATGGAGGAAGATTATTTTTCAAAATCAGTTCCTATCTTGTTAGGAAGACCATTTTGAAAACAACAAGAACAAAGATAGATGTTGCAAAAGGCACATTAACTATGGAATTCGATGGGGAGAAACTAAGATTTGATATTCATGAAGCCATGAGGTATCTTTCTAACATTGATTCTATTTATATAGATACAATTAATTCTTTGACACAACATGTTTCTGAAATATATGAGGAAAATAAGTTAAAGTTGGCAATAAACAAAAGTTTTGAACCTAAGGAGTTGGAAAATTTGGAAGAGAAGTTTGTTATACAAAAAAAATTGAAAGACTCAATTTTTGAGTTGGAATCATTAAGACCAATCAGATATAATTCTTTTTATATTGATTTACCTATATCTCACAACAAGCTTTTTCCATATGTTTTGCAAGCTCCTAATTTAAAACTCAAGGTTTTGCCAAATCATTTGAAGTATGCTTATTTAGGAGAAAATCAAACATTACCAGTAATAATCTCCAACAAGTTGACTCCTTTAGTAGAAGAAAAGTTGATTCGAGTTCTCAAAGAGTACAAAGAAGCCATAGGGTGGACAATTGCAGACATAAAAGGCATCAGCTGTCAACTTAACCCACCTATGATGGAAGTATGATGGAAGAAGTCAAGAAGGAGATTTTAAAATTCCATTGGACAGCTGTCAATTATCATTCAATGTTAAACTTTATTCCTAATTAATTTCATATATACCTCCTGAAACGCAACGCCACTCCCCTGTACACTATCAGAGGACTTACGATATAAAATATAAATCCACTCGGCTGATGAGGAGATCCCCTTGCTAACATCGGAGCACAGGTGATTTCCCAACATCCCTCGCAACCTCCTGATAAAGAGACGATTCTTCGCTTAAAAGCCAAGGGAAGCATCCTCTACGGCTCATAATTAGTTACTATCCTCCCCTGAACATGTTTCCCACCTACAACTACTAACCAGTCTTGATCCCAAATCGTTAGATAATTATCAACCATAAAAACTGCCTCACTTTTCGGTGTATCATAAGGTTTAAACCAAATAAACAAGCCATAGCTGCAACCCGACCTCAATTGCATCGAAAAGCAAATGCATTACTTCTAATATCTTAGCCAAAAGATGATATTATGTGATTAGCTAGCTGAAAAAGAAACAAACAAGTAAAAAGTAAAACTAGAAAAAATTTACTTGTGGCCAACCAATAGAAACTCCAAATCATCACAAATACGCAAATTTGCCATACAACTGACGACGTAATTTGTCCTGCCTATAAAAATTTATCTAATTTAACAAGAGCCCCTTTGACTATTCTTGTCTATGAACAGCTAACAAGAATAGCCCAAGTCAAAATTCTCAAGTTGTTTATTACAACGAAATTCATAATCAACTAAGTAAAAGGGGTAAAGGAGATATAGAGAAGAAAGCAAAAAAGAAGAAAAAAAATAAAAATGGACAAACAAATTCACTGGGCACTTGACTCTTCTTCTAAGGTATCTCTTACCTTTTCTTTCCCCTGCAGATAGAAAACAATCAAGATGACCGCTTCTGCTGTCAATAAGATGAGTTGAAAAATAATTGGGAAAAAAAACCTCATGCTCATCGTATCTGGGTAGGCGAACAGAGTATTCCTGAAGCATCTGCCCCAACAACAGCAAGATCACAAACAGAGCATAACTGGCCCTCCTGGCTTGGCACAAATCGTGAACTACAATATGGGCAAGAAACATCCTTTTGTCCTCGGTAAATTGGAACATATGTTGCACCACATGTCACAAACGGGTTTCTGAAATCATAATTTAGCTCAGTGACATCTGTCATGTTCCTTTCTGCAGCTTGCAGCACTTGCCTGGCCATCTTTGCCTGGTTCTCAATTGTGGGGTTTGTCTCCAATAGCCGCCTGGCAAAATTAGCCGCAGTAGCAAGGTTCTTTGCCTTATAGCAAACAGTCATTGCATTTTGCAGAGCAAGCCTTAAATGAGGCATTTGAAGGTTGCAGTGGGTGAAATAGGCAGCTAGCTCCTGTTGGCGTACTGGATTGTCTTTCATTTCCCTCCTTTTAAGCTCCATGTTCAGACCCAGTACATATTCTTTAACAATAATAATCAACTCTTTCACTTCATCAACCTCCCTCCTTGACTCAACAACAATTAAAGGGATCGTATGAAGAATGCTGAGAAAGAGTCGAAGTGCCTCGGTGAATTTTCCAGCTGTTGTGGCTTTGTATCCAGCCTTGAGCTTCTCTTCCAACTGAGAAAAATTGAAAACCAGAGCTGGAGGGCCCCTTACATTCGGACTAGCAGACTCACTCCATCCCCGTTCAACAGCCAGAGAAATCACTGGAGTAGATGAAAATGCTCGTAAATAACTATGGCTGCCTGTATGAAGATCAAGAAACATTGATCTCAATGGAGCAAAGTTTTTGATTCCAAGTTGCCTGTTGAGCAAGCGCATAGCAGTATCAAAATTGCCAGCTGCAGCATGTTCAGCAGCAAGTGACGATCTCTGGATCCAGATCTGGCTTACAGGCATTCCAGGAGTTGGAGCCACAAAAACAGATGAGCGAGTGCTTACAGAAGCCCTTGGTGTATCTGCCTCAGGAGGAAGCTCCAAGTCTTCAAGGTCCCATCCTCCCTCCCCGTTTTCATCAGCCACTTCTCCATCCTCCAAAATTTCTGAAACATCTCCATTTTGTAAGGCATCCACATCATCCACATCCAGATCCCCACCCCAATCACCTTCAGCAGCCTCTTCATCCTCCTCAACAGCACCTCTACCCATTTCATCCAGTCCACCTTGAAATATGCCTCTCATAACTCTCAGAAGTGGCCAATCACCACCACACATGATGGGAGCTGGAGGAATCAGAAGGGAGGGCACTTTACCCTCTGGCAAAGATGGAACATTATCTCCTAACTCAGAAGCTATACGTTCCGCTACATCCTCTAGCCCATGAACCTTAGCAGTTATATAAGCAAGTGGTAAATGGCCAGAATTCTCTAAGATCTTGACACGATCTTGGATATCACCCAAATAAAGGGCATTATGAAACTGCCCCATGACATCATTCTTAACTTCAGCAATTTTCAGCATTTTGGAAAGCTTTTCCAGATTCCCAGTTATGAGATAAAGGAAAGACAACCTCTCAAAATTTTTGGTCCTCTGGTAGGCATATTCAACAATACCTGAGTTACCTTGGCGAAGAGCTTCCACCCCCAATCTATACCAGTGATCTTTCTCATCGATTTCCTTTGCTGAGGCAACAGCAATCTGAATGTTTCCGCTCTCTAAGGCCAAATTAAATCGAGTTCTCTCATCCTTCACAAAATGCAAAGCAACTTCAGGAAAACCCTTCTGCTGTAAATAAGCAATCATTGCCTGGCCACAAAGTTGAGAGTTCCTGATCATGCTCATAACATGGTCATACTTCTTCCTCAAAAGAGAAAGTTTGAACATGTATTCTGTAGCATCAATGACAATATTTTTGCTCTTCCCATCCCGATCCAAGCAAAATATGGTATTTCCAGAAACCTTGGTGATGTATATTGGGACATCAAGAGTTCTGATTATGCCACTATCCCCATTGGGCAGGCAGTATTTTATGTGATTTAAAGTTGTGTAAATGAAAACACCATTATCATCCCACGCTCCACTCTTTACACGGATTGTCTCATGGAGAGTACACTGGTGCACAAGCTTCTTGCAAACAATAATGATGGCATGTTTGCTGAGTAAGGCAACACTTTCCATGTCATTAGACCAAACAACATACTTGACAAATGGTGTTTGAAGATCCCCAAGAACAATCCTTTGTTGGAGGTCAAATATGACTACTCTATCATCTGCCCTGCAAAGCAAGTTACCAGTCCCAGCATAGAATATTGCATCTGTAGCAATTGGGAGACTGCTCTTTTTAACAACCTCGTTCTTCAAGTTTTTGACTAGGACTTGGTTGCTGCTTTTGTCAAGCACAGCAAATCTATTCCGAGCCACAAACACAGCTGATCCCCCAGCACCCCTCTTTGCCTCCTGCACACTATCACCCCTACCGATGGTATCTTTGGGTATGACATACAACTCATAAGTGCCACCATCCACATCTGAGCAAATAAGAACAGCATTCTCAGTAGGACTATAAGATAGCGTCCGAGGACTTTGATTCAGGCTTGTGGTACCAGGTCGCCGGATGGGAATCACTTGAGTATCTCTTTGAGTTGAAAACTCATAAAACCGTAAAAAGCGATCTTTGGCATAGAACAAAGAGTCACCACTCACTGCAAAGGCAGGCCTTTCTCTCTCTAATTTAAAGACAATCATGCCACTATCATGACCTGCAGCGAGGAGATTCATCTCAGGGTGAGATGCAAGGATCCAGAATCGGTCATGCTCTCGACGGAAAGTCTGGACTCCAGTTCGTTTAGTGACATCCCAAACACGAATGCTTTTATCCTCTGAATTTGACACGATGATATCCTGCTTGGCATGGAACATAACACATGACACATTATTCATGTGTCCTCTCAACGTGTCCACTTCCCAAGCCTTTGTATCTGAAAATAAAACAGCAAAATTAACCGATTTAGTTGTGAGCTTGCCCAAGTAATACAATGACATGAAGACTATATCACATTTCAAATATGGATGCAACTAGAATTTCAATAAGCCTAAATATAAACACAACGAGAAAGCTATTCACAAGAATTATATAATGAATAATCGGTCAGGATTAAATGATAAAAGTAGATGAGAGTAAGGAACATGTCACATCATTACCAACTTACCATTCATGCGCCACAATTTCACTTGGCGATCATCTGCTCCTGAGACAATCAAGGGAAGGTTGGGGTGGAATGCAGCCCAGTTGACACCTCGATCATGGCCTTCCAAGACATACTTAACAACAGCATCAACCCCACCAAAGAGATCTGTATTCATCTGACTCAGCCGCAGAATTTCATCAGCAGGGGACACTGTTTTCTTTCTCAGAGCACCAATATCCCAAACACGAACGGTCTGATCTAGAGAGGCAGAAACAACAAGGTCTTCTTTAGGATGAAATGAGGCACACATGACATAATGATTGTGGCCTGTCAACACTGAAATGCAAGTACGTGACTGCCAGTTCCAAATTCGGATGGTCTGATCATCACTGGCACTCACAATCCATGGGTACTCATGATGAAACTGCACAGTACGGATGTAATCAAGATGCCCAAGAAGTGTAAACAGACACCTGTGCATCTTGTAGTTCCAAACTTTAATCTTGTAATCATCACCTGCAAGACCACCAATTACTTAGAACACATATCCTACATAAGAATTGACTTCCCAGACTATAAAACATTTCAGAAGTTTGAGGTGCTAATTCAAATACAAAGTAACAATTGACTCAAATAGCACCAAAGAAGAATTAAAACTTTCACCCCATTTATATCAGTCTCTTTCATTTCATTTCCTTAGGAAATGAAATTATTATGCCCTAAATGTACATCCAAAATTCTACTAATCTGAGCACACCCCACATTAGATCTAACATCTATTCTACCAGAACTTGCAAAACAAGACAAGTGTAATACTTCACGTGATCTGCAATATTTCAGCTATAAGTAAAACACAAACCATCCATCCAATACACAAAACTGCAGATTTAGAGATAGCAGAACAATAATTCTAGCAGCTCAAATTCAAGTATCGCGATAATAATATGAATGTGAAAGACAAAAAGTCCTCCTTGGAATGCAATAGAATCTAGCTGTCGAAGCCGAACTCACAACATTCTATGGCAGAACTAACAGCACATGCGAAATTCAACTAAACAGGTTACAAAATGGCCTAGATCTAATACAAAATTCTACGACAACGACAACACAAACACAATTTGAACACTTGACAGCAATCAGCAACTAAGAAATAGAACAAAATAACCACGATTCATCATTTATTATGCAAAAGCAAAAGACGCACCTCCAGAGACAAACAAAGGCTGAGATTTATGAAAATGGACGCCGCGAACAGGACCATCATGCTCATCAAATCTATCAATCAATGTTCCCATACGATAATCCCATAACTGGATCACACCACTGTGAAGACTCGCAAGGATCCATGGTCTCTTACTGTGGAAACTCAGACCTTTCACTCTATTACTCTTCGTTTCAAATTTCGTCAGCATCTTCTTCTCAATCCTCTTTTGCTCCCTCTAATTCAATCACAAAAAAACCTAAAATCAAATCAAATCAAATCAAAGTTTTAATCAAGATCAAATCAAAATTCACGAATCAGAGATAATCATCATCATAATCATGATGGTGAATTTGATACCTTAGATCTGATCAGATCAAGAAGAGAAACCGAATCGCATCTACGATTGACTGATAGGGTGCGTATTATGCAGAGATTTGTGTGTGTGAAGAGAAAAATAATATAGAAGAAATGTGAGGAGAGGTAGATCGGAGAAAAGAGGCAGACAGAAGAAAGGGGTTTTCGAGCTTTGAGTTTCTTCTACTTTCTTAATTCTCTTTCAGATCTGTGCGTCGATAAGTAGTGTTAAAAATAAAACATAAAATGAAAATAAAATAGAATAATGTGTGTTAATTTGATAGAGACGCAGGATGTGGATGGAATTTTTAAAAATTTATGAGGGTACATTAGGGATCTAGAAAATTTTCCTTTTTTTTCATAAAAGAATGAAAAATTATAAAAAGAAAAAATATGTAAAAAATTCTCTTATATATAGCTCTTCTAATAATCAAAACTCATTTTTCTATTTTTCCAGCTTTTACTTAAATCTAGTCCTGCCTATTGGTAAGTTTCGCTTTGTCTTGTCTATTGGCAAGTTTTTGTTACTGATCTCATACTTGTAGCCTACTAATTTTTTCTAATGTTAATCTCTATTTTGCTAAACCAAATCATCTTATTTTTTTCAATTGAAACCAATGGCTTCATCTAGCAATCACCTTAATAAGCAGATAGAAGACTCCTATACTAACTTGATGCTTGATGGTGAGAAAGAACAAAGTCTGATAGTGGGGGATCAAGATGATGGGGTTGATAGTCGTTTGAATATGGGCTGAAGTAGTGTCTTATAGGGCAACTTTTAATTGAAAAATTTATTAATTTTAACGCCATGAAAAACACACTTGCTTCTTTATGAAGGCCGATGAAGGGTGTATGTATTAGAGAGCTAAGCCTTGGCAAATATTTATTTTAATTCTTTTATGAGATTGACATGAGGAGGGTTCTGGACAATGGACCATGGTAGTTTGACAACCATTTCCTGTTAGTTCATCATTTGTAGCCAAATGAGCAGCCAGGTCAGGTTCCATTAAACCATGCTACATTCTAGATTCAGGTTCATAGTTTGCCTGTGGGATTAATGTCGAAACGAGTCAGCAGAGATATAAGAAACTACATTAGCTCTTATGTGGAATCAGATCCAAATAATTTTGGTGGTCTTTGGCATAGTTTCATGCGCCTTAAGGCAGTAATTGATGTCAAATACCTCATAAAGAAATGAATGAAAATAAAGAAAACTAGTGGGGATTGGAGTTGGATTGAGTCAAATATGAATGCTTGGGGAATTTTTGTTTCATATATGGAATGCTATGCCACTTTGAAAAATTTTATCTTAAGCTCTTTAGCAATAGTGGGGAGAAGCTAGAGCGTGTTTATGGTTCTGGGTTGCAGGCTTAAATGAGACGATTCTTGAATTAGATGGGACTAAAATGGTTGCGGAATGAGCCTCCAAGAGATGGTGAGATCAACGATAATGATTCGATCGTAGTTGATATAAAAAGCCCCAAGTTTCAGCAAGTGGAAAAGGAAAGAAATCCTCCTAGTGGATTTACGGGAGTAATGAAAGCATCAATCATAGAAAATGATAATGGAGATAATGCAATAAATTCCTAAATTGAAGGGAATAAAATCATAGGATCTGATTTATCAAAATATGGCTTGATTGTCTAGGAAGTCAAATGTTATTGTACAATAGATATCTCATATATTCTAACCGATTAAGATTGCTTGGCTCATAAGAATAATAAAGCTCATCTTTTAAAAAAATGACGTAGCAACGGGACTTAGAACCCAGGCCCGCTGAGAGCTATGATCATCTTAAGCTGAAACTGTTATAAGCTTGGCAACACACAAACAGTTCAAGTTCTTAAGGACATCACTTTATATAAGAAGCCTTTAGTAATATTTCTCATTGAAACTCTTGTATGTAAATAAAAACTTGATAGTTTGAAATACCACATTGGTTTCAAATGGTTTTTTGTAATAGATTGCTTGGGATATAGTGGAGGTTTGGCCAGTTTATGGAATAATTGCTAGCATCTAAAGCTTTTGGGCTATTCCTAAAATTATATCGATGTTATTGTGGAGATTCCTAATATGAGACCGTGGCATTTAACAGGTTTTTATAGAATTTTTGATAAAAGAAGAAGATAAGATTCGTGGAACATATTGCAATCTTTGGATTTAGCTTCAAGTCTGCCTTATATTGTATAGGAGACTATAATGATATTCTGGCATCATTTGAGAAAAGAGAGTGTTTTGCTCACCCATCATGGCTGATCAAAGGCTTTCAAAAGTAGTGGATGATATAGGATTGATTGATTTGAAACTTCAATGTTACTAGTATACTTGGGAGAGATCTAGAGGCATTGATAGATGGGTTGAAGTGTGGCTGGACTGGGCAACAATAAACAATGAATAGTTAGACTTATTTTCAATTTTAATATTGCAAACTCTTATTGTTCCTTGCTCATATCATTTGCCACTCTTTTCTAGAACTGGGTAATAAACTTGTCCCTTGTAAATTTAAGTTCAAATTTGAAAATTCATGGTTGTAAGAAAATGGGTGTCAAGATATTATGGCGGAGGCTTGAAATAATGGGCTCTCTCTATCTATTGAGGACAAAATTATAGATTGTGGAACAACGCTCCAAAGTTGAGGTTGGGACTTGGTTTGCAATTTTAAGAAGAGAATTTAAAATTATAAATAAAGGATGAATGTTCTTAGATTTAGACGAGATAAAGAGGGCTTGCATTAGTTCAAAGAGGTGCAGCCGCAATACAATAAAATTTTGAACCAACAAATTATTTACTCGAGACAAAGAGCAAAAGTCCATTAGCTCCAAAATAGTGATCAAAACTGAAATTTATTTCATAGATTTATTTCTAGTAGACTAAAAAAGAATGAAATCATCCAACTCAAAGGTAGTGATGGAAAGCATTACACATGGAATGATGGTTTAGAACAACTTATAATGAATTACTTTACTAACTTATTTTTCTTTTTTAGGTGTAGATGATATTGCTATTCTAGCCCATATCAACAAAAGTCTCTCTGATGAGCAAAATTAAACTCTTATGGTGCCATTAACCGATCAATAAATAAGAAAAACTATATTTAGAATGAATCCAAATAAGGCCCCAAGTCATGATGGTTAAATTTAACTTTTTTTCAGAAGTTTTGGAGTATAATTGGTACTGATGTAGCCATAGCTTGCAAGAAGTTCTTTATGGAAGAGTCATTCCTGAGCTATTTAAATTAAACCAATATAGTTTTGATTTCAAAGAAGAAAAATCTAACCTCGATGACTGATTTCCGACCTACCTCCCTATGCAATGTCATTTCCAAGATTTTTTCAAAAATCTTGTCAAATCAATTAAAGAACGTGTTGATAATATTGAATTTAATGAACATAGTGCTTTTCTTAAGGATAAACTCATAACTGATAATATAATAATTGCTTTTGAAGCAATGCATTATCACAAATGAAAAATAAAACGTAAATATGGTGTTGTTGCATTAAAAATCAATATTAACAAAGCTTATAACCGCCTCGACTGGTAATTTCTCAAAAATATCCTGTTGAAATTTGGTTTTTGCTCTCACTGTGTTCAAATGATCATATACCATATTTTCACAATAAAATATACTATTTGGCATCAGAAGCATGAGGTTGGTTTGATAATTCTGCAAAGAGGCTTGAGGCAAAATGATCCATTATCCCCTTACCTATTTATATTGTATACAAAAGGCATGACCTTTCTTATAAAATGGAAGGAATCCTAAGAATTGCTTCATGGTGTTGGGTTTTATAGCTCAAAAACACAGCAAAAAATAAAAACAAATTTCATAAAACCCTACAAGAATCCATGCAAATTAATTAAATTAAAAGAATGACACAAAATTTTACAAAAAATGCAAAAAAATAGCAAGAATGTTGGAAGAAAGAGAGGAGGTTCACTTCGGTGACACCCTACCTCGAGCTTTTTGAATTAGTTATCGGAAAAAAAATTGTCACTGTCACAGCAATGCCCTCTAGTGGCATCCACACTAACAGGAATACCCTAAAACCTTTGTGTGCTAGCATGTATAGAACTCTCTAATTCTCCTTTGGTGTTTTTAGATTCTCTATATTTTTATGTATATAAGAATGAACGTAAATTGAGATTATAATACTCTAAACACATAATAAGATATATATATATATATATATAATGTATCTCTATCTGATACAACTATTAGAATTTGATTCATATTCAAATTCTTTGAATAGTTATTATCAGATTATATTTGTTATCTAAACCATTTAATTATATACAAATTTTATTTAACTTTAAATAAGAAAGAGACTTGATATTAACTACATAAGATTCAATGAACTTGGTTACTACTAGATTCAATAAATTTAGACATCCTACAAATTCAATGAATCTGAACATTTTCTAGATTCAATGAACCTAAACATTGTGAATTCAAAATCTGTCTTGGACTTATTCTTATTGTGCAACCTTGTAGGTTCACATAAAGTTGGCAGTGGGTTTGAAATATTATTTCTAGCCCATAAATTATAAACGGCCTTTAGCTAGACATTATGATTACCCAAGTTGTATGAAGGACAGTAATCCGACATAACCTATTTCACAATAAATATTAAAATCCTTTTATCACAAGATATCTCGATTGAACATAAGATATGATTTATATCATTTTTACATAATTCAATAAAATTATTTTTTGATTCTAAGTAGACTGATATTGATAACCATTATCAATTAATTTCAGCATGGCAATGCATTTTTACTTCAATCTTACTTATCGAGGGGCCCAATTATATTTTTTCCATAATACTTTATAAGGGACAAATTCATTATCTATCATTCACATTTCTTATATAATTTATTTTATATCCAATAACAATCTACAACATCATCCGATCAAAGATAATGTAAAATTGTATTAAAATATAAAACTTGTTAGGTTGAAAACAATGGTGATTTCAGATCAGAAGACTAGTGTAATATTATTGTAATGAGAATTACTTGTGACATTTATTCATGCAGTATTCTCATAGCGGGTCGATCCAATACATATTTCTTAAATATGTACTTATGAGTTGACTTAATATCTCATATACATGATTAGTAAAATATAATCATCAGTCAAACTACATACTAGTCTTCGTTCATTATTATTCTAATAATAATGTCGGACTAGGGATAATTTAGAATAAATTTCAACTTTTACCTAAAAGTTTTACTATCAAGTCATATATTTGATGATTTTAGGTAAAATTAACTATTCATGGAAATAATTTTGAATCAAAATGACAATGAAAATAAAATGCCCATTTTATTAATAAAATACTAATATGATAGAATCAAAGTATGGTCATTACATAATAGGTCACTAACATATGGATGTTGTGTAACGAGGGAACTCCATCTATCTTGCATATGATATTTATAAATGATTGGCTGCTGTTTTTCAAATCTAATTATCAGGAGGCTCAAAACCATTCGGGATGTTTTGGCTGTTTTCAAAAGAGGATTGGGCTTAACTATTAATTATTCCAAGATTTTCATTTTTTTTAGCTCAAATATTGATGCAGCTAGAATGCAAGCTCTTCTTGATCTATTTGCTATTAAGGAGACTCCAATGGTGGGTCATAAAAAGTAGGAGATCTTTGCTTTTGTTAAAGACAAAGTTTGGAGGAGGATTAAGAGCTAGCAGCATAAACATTTTTCTGCAGCTGGTCATGAGATTTTGATAAAGTTAATGCTTCAAGTTGTACCAAACTACATGTTTAGTGTATTTTTGCCCCCATTGGATCTTTGTGCCAAAATCAAAAGAATGATGGCAATAATAAAAAAATGGAAAAGGAATTAATTGGACGAGATGGTGTTGGGTGTACGACCAAAGTCCCACATTGGCTAGAAGTGGGGATGATCATGGGTTTATAAGTATAGACAATATCTCCATTAGTTTGAGGCCTTTTGGGGTAAAGTTCAAGAGCAAATCCATGAGGGTTTAGGCCCAAAGTAGATAATATCATACCAATGTGGAGATATGTTGTAACACCCGCCCCTCTAATACACGTGTGTGTGTGTCATGTGAAATACCTTTTATGCTTACTAGATAATTATTTTTAATTAAGTGAAGATAGTGATAGAATTGTAGAGAGGGACTTGTTTGAAGTAAAAATAAGTTCAAGGACTAGTTAGGAAGAAGAGTGTTTCATTAAGGACCAAAGTGGATATTTGGCAATAAAATATCACAAATTTTAGTCTGATCTCCTTCTTATTTACGTGGATATGCAGATGAAGGGGGTGGGAGTTTCTTTAAACACTTGTACTCTTTTCCTTTTAAAGAAAACAAAGGGGTTTTGGTAAAGAGAGAGAGAGAGTGTGTGTGTGTGTATTGGCTGAAGAAATTGGGAGTTTAGGCTTTGATTATCAACCTTCAAGGTTCAAGAACTTCTCTTGGTAAGTAATTTGAATTTTTGATTGAGTTTTAATAGAGTTTTTGTCAGATATTTTTCGTGCTCTATTTTGCTGAAATTTTGATCTCTGTAATTGGCCATATCCGGAGTTATATAACTCCGATTTGAGCAAGCTTTAATGTTATGGAAACCTTAGAGAGTCCTCTAGGTTTCTTATGTTTTGAACTTGGCCGAATTTTACTGTTAGGCTTGTCATTTTAGGCTGAACATTTCAGTGCTCTCAAAATGCTCTATTTTGAGTTGATTGGATTGTAAAATCCATAACTAATTCTTTACATGTTCAAATTGTATAATTTCAGTTGGAAATGAAAGTAGACTCATATATGTTGGGTTTGTATAAATTTCGTGATTTTAGGATGAGTTTACAATTTATGGTGGTATTTTGAACTTGGGGTATTGAATCTACCTATAGCAGCGGACTCAGACACGGCCATGTACAAACTCTACACGGCCGTGTATAACCTGAAAATTTCAGCCTCAGTATTTTTGACATAACTGGAGTTATAGAACTCCAAATT
>CATIWO010067543.1:0-38781 GCA_949673435.1 Macaranga tanarius | reverse complement strand
ATAATAAACTCATTTAACATAATACTACGGGTAAATACTCAAATAAATAAACACTTTGATTTAAATGAATATTTTATTGCCAAAGGGATAAATATACAATGTCTACATACAATAATGGCCCTAGGGCACATCTATACTAACAGATCTCAAATGGTTACTCCCAATTAAGTGGTTGGAAAATCAGTACTGAAGTAAGAGCTTTCTTCAAAGTTCTAAATACATCCATGCATGCATCATCAAACTCAAAAATCGCCTCCTTGGCAAGTAATTTGCATAATGGCTTTGCTATCTTGGAAAACTCCTGGATGAATATTTTATAAAAAATCACATGTCCAAGAAAGCTCCTTATAGTTTTAACACATTTTGGATGTGGCAAATTAGCAAAGACTTTTATCTTTTCTCTATAAACTTCAATACTTTTTTGTGAGATCAAATGCCTCAAAACAATCCCTTCTTGCACCATGAAGTGGCACTTCTCCCAATTAAGTACTAGTCTACGCTCCTTACACCTATTAAGAACTTTAAAAATATTTTCTAGACAATTTGAAAAGTTAGATCCATAAACACTAAAATCATCCATGAAAACCTCCACATAATCATTTATTAAATCACTAAATATTGAAAACATGCATCTTTAGAAAGTAATAGGAGCATTGCATAAACCAAAAGGCATATGCGTAAAGGCAAAAGTACTGTATGGACAAGTAAAAGTAGTCTTAGGTTAGTTTTCAGGATGAATAGGAATTTGATAAAAGCCATTAAGCCCATCTAGATAACAAAAATAAGAAAAATTGGCTAATCTCTCTAGGACTTGATCAATAAAAGGCAATGAAAAATGATCTTTCTTAGTTGCTTTATTTAATTTTCTATAGTCAGTGCCCATATGCTAACCCGTGATAGTCTTAGTAAGCATTAAATTATTATGTTCATTTTTCACAATGGTTAAGCCACCCTTTTTAGGAACAACTTGAATTGGGCTTACCCATTTACTATCACTAATGGAATATATGATCTCATTATCAAGCAACTTAATTACTTCCTTAAAAGTAGGATTTAGCCTTCTTTGAGCTTCTATAATAGGCTTGGCATCATCCTCTAATAGGATTCTATACATGTAAATAGTTAGGCTTAGTCCTTTTAAATCATTAATTGAATATCCTATTACACCCTTATATTTACTAAAAATATCACTCAAAGCATTTACCTCATCATTAGGCAATAAAGAATTCACAATAAAAGGAAAATAAGATTTAGAATTAAGAAATGCATACCTTAGAGTGGATGGCAAAGGCTTAAGCTCCAAGTTGGGGGCTTCACTTGGTGAGGAAGGCTTAGGATCATCCTCCTTCCTTAGTGGTTCAAATCTTTGACGCCTATAAGGAGAAGCATATGGAGTTGATTCTGACATTCTCACACAAGTTACAACCTTCATATTGGAACATTTCTCATCAGCCCCTCATGATATACAAATTGCTAAAGGTCTTGACCCACACACTCATGGACAACTTCATTCACGCATTCATCAATGATATCAAGTGAATTAATTCTTTCACAAACTTTAATTGGTGGTGTTGTCTTAATCATCTTGAAGACATCAAAGACTATAGACTCATCATTCACTTCCATCTTAATTATACTATTTTTTATGTTAATGACCACCCACGCGGTCACCAAAAATGGCCTTTCCAGTAATATAGGAATTTCGGGGTCCTCCTCCATATCCATCACAATAAAATCCGCAGGAATAATAAACTTACCCACCTTGGTGGGTATATTCTTAAGCACACCAAGTGGATACTTGATAGATTTATCCACCATAGAGAGACACGTGGTAGTAGGCTTCAAATCACCAAGATCTATCTTTTCGTATATAGAATAAGGCATTAAACTCACACTTGCATCTATATTACACAAAGCTTTGTTAAATGCAATATCACCAATATTATAAGAAATAGTAAAGCACCCTGGATTCTTGAGTTTTAGTGGAGTCTTTATGAACATTGCCTTAGACACTTCAATGAGTGAAACAAGCCTATATTCTTCATTCTTACCCTTGTGATTCACAATGTCCTTCAAAAATTCACCCCAAGAGGGCATATCTCAAATGGCATCCATAAAAGGTATGGTAATAGTTATGTCCTTTAAATGATTAAGAAATTTACCAAATTGCTTGTCAAGATTGCGCCTTATGAACCTTTCACTACAAGAAAATAATGAAATAGAAACGAAAAATAGAAACAGAATTTTCTATTTCAAAATTTGAAATGAAATTGCGACGGATTTGAAACGGAAAATTGAAATTGCTACGAAATTTTAGAAACGGAATAAAAATTCGTTGCTAAATGTATTAGCGACGGAATTAGAAAGGGAATTAGCGATAGAAATTGAAACGGAAAACTATTCCATCGTTAAATTATTGCAGAAATGTTGGCGCCAATATATTGAGTGGAAAATAGCGACGGAATTTTCCGTTTCTAATTAGCGACAGAATAATTCCGTAGCTAAATAGCGACGGAACTTAAATCCATTTCTAATTATAATTTTTAGCGATAGAATAATTTCGCTTCTAATTTAGAAACGGATCTATTCCGTCGCTAAATAGCGACGGATGACAATCCGTTTCTATTTATACGGTTAGCAACGGAATTTTCCGTTTCTAAAAAAAATACGTATTTATTATTATAAAATTACAAATTTTTCTTTAAAACTTTTAGCGACGGAATCTGATTCCGTTGCTAATTTTAGCGACGGAATCCGATTATGTTGCTAATTTTAGCTACGGAATCCGATTCCGTTTCTAATTTTAACGACGGAATCTGATTCCGTTTCTAAATCCGTTTCAAATTTTGCTATTTTTAAAAAAAACTCAATAATAAATTTCTAATTATATTTTTATATTTTCTAATTAATTAGCTAATAAAATATTATTAAAATTATTATAATATTTTGTAAGAGAGCATATATACTTAGTTACAAAAGTTATTGCATGTATTTAACTATTTTATTTTATTTTGTAATTCTAAATTTAAATGAATATATTTTACTAGTAAAAATGAACTAAACTTATATTTTAAAAATTTAAATTTGAACTATAATATAAATTTAAAAATTTAAATTTTAGAAATTTATTATTTATATTTTTATAAAAAATAGAAAAAAATGAAATGGAATAATAATCTACTTCTAAAATTAGAAACGGAATCGGATTCCGTTTCTAAATTTAGCGACGAAATCGGATTCCGTTCCTAAATTTAGTGACGGAATCGGATTTCGCTTCTAAATTTAGCGACGGAATCGCGTTCCATTTCTAAATTTAGAAACGGAATCGCGTTCCGTTTCTAATTTTAGAAGTAGATTATTATTCTATTTCAATTTTTTGCTATATTTTTTTAAAAATATCAATAATAAATCTCTAATTATATTATTATAAATTTCTAAATATAATGAATTATTTTTTAAAAAATTTATTTAATTCTAATAAGTTTAATTTTTATTGTAATTAATTTATATTTTAAATTATATATTATTTTTATAATATATATTATACAAATTATAAAATTTTTATTTTCCTCCTTACTTTTCCCTCCTTATTTTTATTAAATTTTTATTTCCCTCCTTACTTTTACCTCCCACAAATCTAACCCTAATTTTTCTCTTCTTTTTATCTCTTTCTTTCCTTTCTAATCTATCACTAATCTTTGTTTCTCCTCCCCCATCTGTGATCAAACTATCTTAACCAGCAGTCTCAACAAAAATGTAGCCACCAATCATCATCCTCTCTGCTTTTTTTCTCTATCTCAAGAAAAATGCAGCCGCTTCCTCTCCTTCTCTGCTTCTTCTTCATCAATCATCTTCTCTGCTTCGTCTTCTTTATAAGCAGGCATGTTCTTTTTCTTCTTCTTTACAGTGGGCTATGTTGGAGAATGAAACTTTACACAGACAGGTAAGTTATACTTCTCTAATTTAGAAGTCTCTCTATGACATTGTCTTTGAACCATCCATCATATATACCAATTTTTGCTTGTTTACTGTTGCAGGTTGAGGAACTTCGAGGTTTCTTTCCATCAACTGATCACTCAGTCCCAACTTACCTTGACTATTATTCTGCAGAGAGGAAGCAGTCTTTTGTAAAGAATGGTTCTGCAAGTCCTGATATGGCTTGAAATTGTTCGATGGAGAAAGGGGATTCAGACACTACCTTGCATTTAGGGTATGATTTTTTCCTTCGTTATATGCTTTTCATCAGGTTTATAACTCTTTCTTTGTTTTTGTTTGTTGCACTCTTTGGTGATATTATATGCATCATAAGTGTCATTGAAGTATATGTCAGAAAGTCCTAACCAGTTTTGCAATATTAAAGCTTCATCTTCCTTTTTTTCATTAAAATTGGTTTCAAATGAAATTCTTATACCTCCTACCTCTGCTTTCTTCAATATCGAAACTCAATCCAAAATTTTTTTTCTCAAGCTGAGAGAAGTCAGTTAAAACATTCAATGGTTTGTTTTTCCTAGAAAATCAATAAGCTTTTCATTTTGCCAATTTTCAATTAGCAATTATACTAATCTTCTTCAATCATGCAAAAGTGATTCTGTGATCGCCCTTACCAAACTAATCTTTTGTCATCTACAACATTACTCTGTCTCATTCTTACATATTTTTTTTTATCCAGGTTGCCAACTGATGCTTACCGTAAGCAGAAGGCACTGGAAAGAGAAGGCCATTCCAATGATTCAGAGAGCCAATTAGTCCTACTGTGAATGCCGCTTCTTAGTGTTGCAACCTCTTTTGTTGCAGAAGACATTGCCAGAAATTCAAAAGATTCACCTTTAGGTTAATTTAAAATTATTTGAATATTGTATGCATATCTATGTAGACAAGGATGCATTTGATTTATTTCCTCTTACCTATCCTTGTATATGGACCAGCATACCCAAGTGCCTATATCTAGTTAAAGCACCCATGTAATAATGTAAGGGATTGACATTTTCTGGTGCAAATCTAATTGTGTTGCTTTTGATGCAGAAAAGGGTATTCAAGAAAATGGTAAACCTACTGATTTGGCAGTTGAAAGAAAGCAACTCCCATATGTGTCTACAGCTTTACTGATAGCTATTGGCATTGGGATCTTTGAGGCAGTAGCTTTGTCTTTGGGACGTGGACCATTCTCAATTTGATGGGTGTGACGTTGGTAAGTTTTTCATATATTTAATGACTCACAACATCTCTCTTCCATGTGTTTGTGCCTACTTATATGAAAAGATAGGTCATAGCATAATTATATAAGATGTATCTAGATTCTAGGCTACTTAACTTGCATCTTAGAAATGCAAAAAGTTACTTCTTGATGGGGTATTAAGATGCATGTAATATTTCGCTCATTGCTACTTGTGAAAACTTAACACATTTGAAGTATCATTCCTTGTGAGATGAATCATTTAACAAAATATTTTTCTTATTTACCAATCTGAACAGGATTCTCCAATGTGCTTACCGGCAGAACAATTTCTCTTACTAAGAGCTCTTGGTGCTCCTGCATTTGTAGTGTCTTTGGCTCTTCAAGGTGTTTTACGAGGCTTCAATTATACAAAAACTCCAGTTTATTGTTTAGGCAAGTGTTTAGTTTAATTTCTGATGTATAAAGTTATAAGTATTGGGACCTTATTTATTTTGTCAATTGTAATTTAATAATCCAGAAGATGATATCACATGTCATATTTATATTTATTAATTTATTGTTTCCATTTCTTTAGTTGGTAATATGTTTCAGAAATGGAACTTTATGTGTTCTAGCGGCATAGATGGTTTTATTCTTTTCATAAGGAATTATTAGATATATATGAAAAAAAGAATTGAGAGTAAATGGCCATCCATAGTGGGTCTTCTAGTCGCATGAGAATTTTTACGGCGGAGCCAATTGCGACCATATGCGACTTGACTTTTTTGGTCACTAATGATTTTTAGCGACTTTATTTTCCCTTCGCTAATGAACATTTTTCTTATTGTGTTATTTATATAAAATTATGTTTCGAAAATTAATTGCAAATTAAGTTAACCAAAATAAAAATATTTTATACATTGTCTAATGAATAAATTAATTAATTTTTATATTTAATATTTATCTAAATAGCAATGGAATGGAAACAGAATTTCCGTTTCTAAAATTAGAAACAGATATGACTAAGCAGGATTTCTATTTGAAGTTTAGAAACGGAATTTCCGTTTTAATTTTTATGTAAATAGAATCGGAATTTCCGTTTTTAAATTAGAAACGGAACATTCCGTTGCTAAATTAGAAACAAAAATTTAGAAACTGAATTAGAAACGGAACGTTCCATTGCTAAATTAGAAATGGAATTAGAAATGGAAATTTCGTTTCTAATTTAGCCCGTCGCTATTTATCAAATCCCCTCATTAGGAGTTTAGAAACGGAATTTCTGTTTCTAAATTTTAGAAACGGACTGAGTCCGTCGCTAATTTTTGAAACGGACTGAGAAACTCTGTCACTACACGTTAGCGACGAGCATTTTAGAAACGAAAAATTTTCGTTTCTATTCCGTCGCTATTTACGAATAGCTACGGAATTAGAAATGGATTTGGCCGTTTCTATTTTACTTTTTTCTTGTAGTGGAACACGTACAATATGCTCAATTAATGCATCTATATCATCAAAACACCTCATAGTCTCCATCTTCATCTTACGAATCTCTTTTCTAAGATGGTAGATCTTTCACAGATGAAATTCAGTCCTAATCACTATGGGTACATGCATAATGACTCATTTTCTATACACAATACAGAAAAAAAATTTTAGTTTATCACACAAAGTAATAATCTAAGGATAATTAAAAACTTATTTTCAATTAATATCATTATACATAGAGACAATAAAAAAAATTCCAAAAATGCAATTTTAAAATTCTGATTTTCACAAATTATATTATTGAAAATAGAAAATAATATTTAAACAAATATTTAATTTATTAAATATTTTTCACAATAAAGGAAAAATTTAAAATTATTTTCTGTAAGCTAAAAAATTTATAATAATTATCCCACAAAATCAGAAAAATAAAAATATACATACTGGAAAAAATAGGGATCAAAACGAAGTTTTGTACAAGCCAGACGCGCCCTCACGCGCCACCAGACGTGCCTTTACGCGCGTCATGCGCCTCCATGCACTGAGCATAATTAAATTATTTTTTTTAATATTGATGCCATGTGTCACATTGTGATTGGTTCATATCGTGCCACGTGTCGACATGCCATTGGTTCTAAGTGCTGACGCAGCAGCCACATCACTGCCACGTGTCGAACCCATGCTGACGTGTCTGCCACATGGCAGACATGTGTCACTCCGTGATTGGTCCAATCACCTGACGTGGCAGACACATCATCTGCCACGTGGGTGCTGACTCATTAGCTTCTGCCCACGTGGCAGAAGACCATTGGACCGCGTGGCACGAGCTACCCAATCAGCTTGCACCACGTGTCACGTTGACGTGTGAAATGAACCTTTGCTCCACTCACCGACGGTGGCGCATGCAAGCCATGCGCCGCCTTCCTGATCGAATCAGGCGTCCGAACTTTTTTCGGTGGGGGGTTTTCGGGTGTCCTCGTCTCATTGGTGAAGTCAAAACTTACAAATACCCCTTTCCCAATAGTGATATCAATTTTGCATATTAAATCAAAAATTAAAACATGTATATACACTACAGGACAAAATAACACAAATTTCCATAAAGTGCAGTGTATAATCCAAAGGACGAAAATCATGGTTTTCAATTTAATATACCACAATATCATGCCAATGATACTAAATCAAGAAGACATGCTCTGATACCAATGAAAGGAAAAGAGGAAAGAATAATAAATCACAAAGAGATACAGATTACTGACCATTTTCTCCTATAGCGGAAACCGTGGTAAATATGTTGATCGGAGCCTTTACTACTAGAGCAAAAGCTATGTCTTCACAATCTAAATATCAATGGAATGATTAATAATGGGAGAAAATACACAAAGTATTTTGGTGTAGAGGGAGAGGGAAAAATACGCAGAGTATTTTCTATGCAGAGAGATTTCTGTGTTCTGCGTTCCTTTTTTTTCTTTCTTTTTCCTTGGGTTGTTGGGTTGTGTTATGTACATTAAACATAAAACTCATACTCTACAAAAGAGTAGTAAGTAGACTTCTATTAGGAGTATTTTACACCCAATCCAAAACTTAAACAGATTAAGTCATGAGTGTATATTATCTAACAATTTTGATATTACATAAATTAAATAAATTTGAAGAATACAAATTCAAGATGAAATAGATTTAAAATAAAAGTTTAAAAATAAAATAAGGATTAAAAAAATTAAAAAGTATCAAAAGTAAATTATGTAAAATGTAGGTGTGGATTATTTTGTGCATTTGGAGAGTATAGCTCCATTGCATATGCTCGAAGAACAAACTATTGTTACTGCATTATTAAATTATTTACTAATTAACTTATCTAATCTGATTATGTAAAATATTATGATTAATTATAACCATGGAAAGTTGATTAAAACACAATATATATGTGTTGCCACTTTTTTTTGGTGGAAAGGAGAGGATCAATAATTACTGAAATCATTCTCTCATGTTATATGCAATGATTAACTAAAACTAATCATGTTCTTAATCCATGTAGGCATCATTAAAATTAAAGTTTCAGATTAACGTTTCTCGGATCACTAATCACTCACATAAAATAATTTATCATATAGTCACTTCAGAAAATGCAAGCCATATTTCAAGGGTCAATTATATATTGCTTATTTTTCAAGTACGGTGAGCTACACTTTTCTAAAAAGACCTTGAAGTCAACTCTATAAATATTTCATGCAAAAATACCTAATTACGAAAAGTTGACCAAAATAATTTTTATTGGCAAAATACATTCATATTTAGGCTATATTCCATCTTTCTCTTTATTGAAAATGAATAAAACACAACTTAAAATTTACGCCCTAATCAAAGGAGAATAAAAAAGAGGCAGCAGCATAAGTGATGAAAAGACTAAAAACTCTCAGAAAATTTTTCATCTATTCCAAAAATGCTATGTGCAATATTTTGATTAGTTAAGTATATCACATATCTTACGGTTGAATGAATACTCTAAGTATAAATAAAAGTTTCTCAAACTATTAGATATTGCAAAATAAAATTCAAAAAATTCTAAACGTATTGCATCTAATAGTTAGATTTATAATACATAATATATGTATCACATTCTCATTAGCTAAGAGTAAAAACATTCTAGAGTATGTGTCACATATCCAAAAATTGGTTGCAATACTCTAAGGGCAAAAATATCCAAATAGATCCTTCTCCTACCAAGGACATAATAGTAAACATGCATTCTCCCCATGTTATTTTCAGCCATCACGTTCCTTAGAGGACAATAAAAGTCAAGAATGGTAATCTAAATTGCAAGCAAATTGCCAACTTTATACTTTGTACCTAAGAGATTTTGGAAATTATTAATATCACAATAGACTCGAAGCCCTCTCCCTCAATATGCACATGCTACAGCACTTGATTCATACCATTCCTCAATCACCAAAAGGGTTCAAGAAACTCCTAACAATGAAGGCCACAAGACTAGACGGACGAAGATTCATATTCTCCTCTTTGTTCTTCATCTTATTCCTTTGTGTTTTGGCTTCAATCAATGAGGTTCGATTCGATAACTTACTGAAGTTCGGTCGATGCGCATTTTCTAACATTCCATCACAATCCTTTAACTCATCGACTACCAATCTTCTAGCTACCAATTCTTCCTCAAGCAACGATATTCGCATTCTCATCGGCATCTTGACGCTTCCAGACCAGTACCATCGTCGCCATTTCTTGCGCCTTATATATGGAACACAATCTCCCATGGGTGCACAAGTTGATGTGAAGTTTGTGTTTTGCAATCTAACAAAAGAAGATCAAAAGGTACTTGTTGCACTTGAAATAATGCGTTATGATGATATTATCATACTTAATTGTAAAGAGAACATGAACAAAGGTAAGACTTATACTTACTTTTCGAGCTTGCCGGAAATGCTAAACGATACAAATAAGCCTTACCCACCTTATCATTATGTGATGAAAGCTGACGATGATACTTATTTTAGGTTAGAAAATTTAGTGGAGTCACTAAAGCCATTGCCTAGAGAAGATTTATATTATGGTTATGTTATCCCATGTCGTAGCATGGACCCTTTTGTGCATTATATGTCTGGAATGGGGTATATGGTTTCATGGGACATTGTGGAGTGGATTAGAGAGTCTGAAATTCCAAGAAATAATATGGAAGGGCCAGAGGATAAAATTTTTGGTGATTGGATTAGAGAAGGGCATAGAGCAAAGAACAGATACAATGCTAAGTGGTCTATGTACAATTTTCCTGAGCCACCAACAACATGCACACATGAGCTTTGGCCACACACTATTGCAGTTCATCTGTTGAAGAATCAAGAAAAGTGGATTCAAACATTGAAGTTTTTTAATGTTACTGCTAATCTCAAACCTTCTAAATTGTATCATATACCTTAGGTACAATACCTAGATTATTAATTTATTCTGTTTGTTCTTTACAATTAGATATTAATTTTTTCTCCTTTTTATAATTATATACCTACCAAAAGTTTTGGTTTATTTATCATTTCTTTTTCTCTTTTACTTGTAATTGATGACTTCAAGAGTTAAAAAATTTAAAAGCACAATATTTATAAAGTGTTATAATTAATTAAGAGGCATGTTTCCATTTTTTAAATAACTATCTAATTAATTTATAGTTAACATTTTTATTAAAACTACTTTATTGCTATATATATACATTTCTTTTATTTGATTTGTATGTTAAAATAATCAAATAAAAAATTTATTAACTTGCGACTATTTAATTAATTTGAAATTAACATTTTATCAAAATGGTTTTATTTTACTTGTATTTTAAAATAATTAAATAAAATATATATTTAATTTACAGTACCAATATTACACGGATTTACTACTAATTTTATCAAATATAGAGGGAAAATTTAATAGCATACTACTTGCATTTCTGAATTGAATGCATCTGAGTGTTTGAATTGTTCTCTTATACGTAACCAACAAAAAAATATGTATATATTCTCTTATATGCAGAAAGCTTATATGAACGAAAATATAAATAAAAGAACTATTAATTACCATTCAGCCCAACTCACTGTATCAGTAAAGGGTATGAATAATTTAGCAATATCCGTATCATAACAGGATGACTTAATGCATTCAAAATGTATAAAGAAAATTATAAAAGCACAAGAGATGAGAATAATTAGTGAGAAGCAATAGAAAAATAATTATAGAAAAATAATCAGGTGTTCAACAGTTGTGCTCACAAAACAAAATAATAGTAATAAAAGAAATGTACAAAAAGCTATTTTATGGTTTTATATTTTGGCTATTTTTATTATGTAATCTTTTGATAAATTAAAATATGCGATTTTTACTTTTAGTAGTTTCATATATATTAATAAGATATAACAGATGAGGCGTAACATCATTATTACAGTAGAGCTATTTCATATATTAATAATAATAATAATTGTTGTTGTTGCTACTGTTGTTTGTTGTTATTGAATATGAGACGAAGAGAATAATTGTACTAAAATTTTAAATCAAATAGTATTAAAACTATACTAAATCAAATAATTTTAATTTTGACTGAACCAATTAGAATTGGATGAAACTTTGATAGTTATTGTTCTTTTTGTAAATTTTAGAACCAAAGACCGAGTATAGTGTCAAAAATGTATGTATACATGTGTGCGTGCGTGTGTGTATATATATATATATATATATATATATATATATATATATATATATATATATATTGTTGTTAAAAAATTAAAAAAATATATAATGACCATATATAATTATTGTTATGTTAAAAATGTAATTAAACTGTAAATAAATATAATTAAGTAATTGAGATTTACAAATTAAAATACATATTAAATTCTAATTTAGTAAAAATTTGTGTATTAATATATTTTTTAAATGCATTTTTGTAGTGCTACTTATAAAGTTTATTTATATCTCTAGAAAATTTATTTTTCTTTTGTAATTTTTAAAGATTAATTATGATATTTTTATATAAAAACATGAATACTTAGTGTTAAATGTATGTAAAATCATGTTCCAAAAGAATTGAATTTTTGTACCAAACCAGCTCGAAAAATGAAATGATACAGTTCGAAAAATTTTAAATTATATATAATAATTTTGATACGGTTCTAGAAATTGATCCTGCACTTGTGCTCATCCCTAAATAATTTCCAAATAACCCTCGATCTGTGCTCACTTCTATACATTATCATCATATCGCCACTATGTCATATAAAAAAATGATATGTCAATACCACATAGTAGGCGGCAGAGTTTAGCGCGTATCCAAGTATTTAGCAACTACGGCACTATTTAGGCTTTGCAACCCACTTGAAAGTACAAAACTAGCCACAAAGGCAAGAATCAGAGGAGTCGCCACTCGGATAATAACCAGGAAACCAAATATCGCAGTAACTGGATTCAATAGAGGTCCAGCAACCACCTTTAGAGACTGAGTTCATATACTAAACCTCTATTTGAGTTCTACTTATTATAAATGCTTATTTTTTTTAGTTAATTCCTTATTACGTACAAAAATACAATTTAAAAAACCAAGCAATTATAAAATATTAACAATTTTCATGTATGTCATTTTTAAGAGTTACCAAGTTTACACACGTCATCAAATTATTAAGTTAAGGTTATATCATCATACATCATTCACATCACATATATATAATAAAACATACAAAGAAGAGAGGTAAGGAGAAACGTACAACCTATTATAACCAAAATAAAAGTCCTAATCTAATATATACTAAAGAAATTGAGGGAGAAAAAAAGAGTACAACCCAAAAATTAAAAACCTATATCGTAGTCCACAGTCCATAAAAATTACAACCCAAATGAAACACAAAATAAAACAATTGAAAAATAACTAATTAAGCCCAAAATAAATTATAAACTAATGAATAACTCATTAGTTGAGCCCATTAGGCAAGCCTGCCAATTATTGAATCTTATTTTTTAGAACCCTCAAGGCACCATCTTGGATTAGAAATGGCACTTCAAATGATAGAACTGTAGAACAAAATTCTAATAAAGGTTCTTGACGACTACTTTGGTTGAGTGGATATTAGAAAGAAGCTCACAATTATCATATAAGTCTACGCAATTTTTAGTTAAAGTCTTTAAAGCCTAAAAAATAAAATTTCAAGTTTTTCATCCAATTCTCTCTACATCCATAAGTCTCCTAAAATGCTTCTACAGGAACTCTACTTATAGGCATATAAGGATAATGGAGATAATTATCAATATTTATTTATATTAAATCTTCTTTAATTATCTCTTAAGATAGAGTCTTATCCTATATATATATAAACATTTATCATATCAAGATGGAGTCTTATCACTATCAAGATAAAAGCCCTATCTTATCTCTTTAAGATAAAATACTATCTTATCTTAATCTTTTGATTGGGTTCCTAATTGGGCCAAACAGGGCCTGCACACTTTGGGCTCTACTTAATTGGGCTTAAATAGATTTAATCAAAATATTGGTCTTAAACTTAGATTAATTGGGCTTTAGCTCAAATTACTGCCAAACTGCCATTTTACGAGTATTTCTTATAATTTGGTGATCATTATTGGGTTTAAAATATATTATTCAATAGTACAAAATTGGGTGCTGATAGTTACCTCTTTCTTCATCACAAATGATAAAATTTGTTAAGAAGCAAAGTGCTCAAAGATGCTGAAGAATACGATAGAAAACTTTTTTTTTCCTTTTGGCAATTAAAATCCAGAAGAAAAGATTTAAAAAGCTTATTTTGGAAAACTTCATACCATAGCGTCAAACATTATAGGTGAGTAAACCAATTTGAAAACCTATTTTTTTTTTTAGTACCCGGATTCATCAAAATCTTAAAGAAAATTTTTTAAGCATAAAAACTGACTCCAAAAAACTTCAAAACTTTAATTTTGGAAAAAAAACATTTTAAATATATTGCTATTTAGCATCAATCATTCCTAGTAGCCTTAACAACCCTTTTGGTATCAATCATTCCAAAATGAGATTATATTATTACTTAGCATCAATTATTCTAAGTAACTTCAATAATCCATCATAGTGTCAATCATTCTAAGAAGGAAAAAATATAATTACTTAGTGTCAATCACTCCAAGTGATTTTAACAATCTATCTTGATGTCAATCATTCCAAGAAGGAACATCACTACTTGGCGTAAATCATTCTAAGTAGCTTTAGTAACCCTTTTTATTGTCAATCATTACAAAAAGAAAAAATATCATTACTTGGCATCAAACATTCCAAATAACTATACATCTTGGCTTCAATCATTTCAAGAAGGGGAAAACATCATTACTTGACGTCAATCATTTCAAGTAATGTTATTAAGCTACCTTGACATCAATCATTCCAAGAAGGAATAAAAATCAACACCACTTAGCGTCAATCATTTCAAGTAACTTCAACAATCCATCTTGGTGTAAATCATTCCAAGAAGGAGAAAACATCATTACTTGGCGTCAATCATCCTAAGTAATGTTAATAAGTTGTCTTGGCATCAATCATTCTAAAAGGGAATAAAAATCAGCGCTACTTAGTGTTAATCATTTTAAGCAACTTCAATAATCTATCTTGGCATCAATCATTCTAAAAAGGAGAAAATATTATTACTTAGCGTTAATCATTCCAATAGGTAATAAAAATCAGCGCTACTTAGCGTCAATCATTCTAAGTAACTTCAACAATCCATCTTAGCATCAATCATTCCAAGAAGGAGAAAATATAAATACTTAGCATAAATCAGTGTAAGTAATATTAATAAGCCATTTTGGCATTAATCATTCCAAGAAGGCATAAAAACTTAAAATTTTTTCTATCCGGCATTTAAATTTTGAGAGAAAACTTTTAGCAAAATATTTAAAAATTCATTTTTGAAAACAAGGAAACCAATTTAATATATTCAAAAAAATTTTAGAAATCAGTCATCATCAAGAATTAAAAAATGCATTCAATCATATACATGTATGCATGTATGATATGACACTTATCTTCACCCTTCTATTTGGACAAGTCCATCTATCATCTCGAGAAGTTTAGATAGCAATCTTATAAAAGGAAACACCAATGAAAAGATGCATTGATATTAAGATCAAAATCCAAAGTGGTGTGTTGTTAAGGATACCAAAGAAGATAAGAAAATTTCAAACAACTCTGATGATAATATGGCCCTAAAATCAATTATCTATGACTGCTAATTAATGCCCAATTGAAGAATGCTGTGAGATCCACTATTAAGGATGCATATGCTGAAGGATGAAGAGACCTTAGCTGATTTTGAAGATTTTTAAGTTTATGTCAAGGGAACCTATTTGAATTTGTAAGGCATAGTTAGTATTGATTGCTTTCAAATCACCCCCAAGATTGATGGTGGTGACTTTAGGTACTTCATGATTCATCGTGCCATATATGTCTATTACGAAGCAAATTGCCCCCCAGTTGCCTCAAAAGTTTAGTAGTTTTTACAATACTTGTGTCTCTTGCCATTCTAAAGGATTAGAAAAGTGCTCCAATGAAGTGAAAATTTATCATTCCTCTTATTTTAGCAACATAATTTTCCTCAAACATCATTTGTTTAATATCTTCCTATTTAATTAGGAAAGATGTAATAAAAATTTCACACAACTTTTGACAATAACAATGTCAAATATGTGTAACATCCATATCCTTAGAAGACATTTTATGTAATTAAATAATAATTAAGAATTTGATTTTTCTTGTACTAAATTGATGTTGTTAGGAGTTAATTTTATTATTTTTATGAGAAATGATTTAAATAAATCATTTGTAATAGAGTTTGGATAAAATTGAAAGGATGTAAGGATGAATTTGAAAGAATTGAGAGTAAGAGGATTTAAAAATAAAGAAAAGAAAGAATGAGGACTAAAGTGGAGATTTTTGAGAAGAGTTGTTGGTTACAGAGAATAGGTATGGGTAGAGAAGAAGATAAGAGGAGAGGAAGAAAGGGGCGTGCACTGTAGCAAAGGTTTTACAATCAATTAGATTTCTGAAATCTAGCTTTAAAATCATATGAGTGGCTATGACTTCCTGATTTTACTTAGTTTTCTTTTGGAAATATTGAGTTAATGACTAAGATTTTTGGGGTTGAATATTATAGATTTAGACTTGAATTTCTTGATATTAGGGTGCATATTACATTGAAATGTTGTTATGCATATTGTATGAGCAAATGGTGGTGATTATATGAAATTTTGGCAAAAATTGGTGAAATTTTTTGCAACTATTGAGTTGCAGAAGGTGACCAAGCGGCACCTCAACAAAGAGTCGACACCTGATCACTAATAAGGTGGTGCCTCATTGAGTTAATGCGGCGCCTCAGCAGAGGCTCTACCTTAGTAAAGAGGCAATGCCTCTGTAGCAGTGAGGCAGTGCCTTTATACAGAGGAGATGCCTCTGTGGTTCATTTTGCACCCTGATTTGTCTATAATTGAAGAATTTGGAATGTAAACTTGAACCGAACCTTAGAATGACATACATGAGCAATTGGGATGTTAGAAAACTACCAATTTCATGAACTTGATACATCAAAGGTTGAATTTGAACTGAAATAATTCATAAAACAAGTGAATAACGTATAGTTCTGAGTCTCAGACAAAGAGACTAAATTCTTTAAAGCAAATCAATCACATCTCAGAAATTTTATAGTCAAATGGAAAAAAACATGGGAATAATATGATTATTATGTAAATTAAAGTACATATGCTATGCACATTATATTGATAAATATATATATAAGTAAGGTTTAAATAAATATTTATATAAGTATAAGATGTGATTGGGAAAGGTGAGTTGGCCACTCAATATATATAACTATCTTTGGGACAGCGCAGGGATTCAGAGGTACCTTTGGGGTGAATCCTTGTGGTTAAACTATATGCATACGAGGTTATTGTGAAATAATTTTTATGAATTGGTTAGGATGGTCCAGGTGGATACTGGTTGGGTTATTGTGAAAGTTATATACTTGTATATGGTTATTATTTCATGAAAAGTTTAGGTATAAAGCAATTGAATAATGATAATTTATACAACTTCAATATACGAGGAAATATAATAGCAATAAATAAGGCCAAGTCCCTAAACGAATATGAACTTTAATTCAAATGAAACTTTAATGATATAAATTATCAAAAGAGAACATAGATTATGGAAATTCAAATTCAATAAGTTTATCATGAGAAGCCTAATATTATTGAATCTCACTTTTAAGGGAATTGATGAATAGTATATTGGAAATCCTACACAACAAGTATTATGCATTTATTTATATTATTATTCATGAAGTTATTTAGCTAGTTCTTTGAGAATTAGAGCTTTGGCTAAATGTTTTATTATCAATAAAATGTTCTCATCTTAAATGGTATTCGATATTTGTGTATCGTTGCACAGTTTAATGGTTTTCAAATTTATATTATATATTAAGTAAAGCACATTATGGATACTATTATTTTCATTAAATATTTTAGCAGCTACTCACTGAGTAATTTAAAGGAATTGAGGATCATGTAACAACCAAAAGTGCGAAATTTTAAAATTTTTTATTGCATGAAATACTTGCATCATACATGAATCACATCCAGGCCCATAGATCATATCACATGGCAAATACATAGCTAAACATACATATAGGACAACATAATATATCAACAAACAACTAAGTCATGCATTCATAATACAAGACCTAGCAACTAAGGGTTTGGTAACCCTTACAAAACTCCAAGTTGGTAGCACGCTTGATAAACTTTGGTTGATGTTGATCTACAAGCTCCTAGCTCATTAAATGTGAAGCCTCTAGCTTGAAACACACAAGTTGCACAAGGATGATCTTCAAGGATAGTGAAACTCTACCCACAAGCCTCTCTTTCATTTTAGACCCAAGAGCTTGTTAGAGTCACTCCAAGCTTGAATGTATGGAACAAGGATGCAACCTCCAATGGATGATGGACTTTTGAACTTATACAACTCTTGTACAATAATGGCTTTAACTTGAAAGCATATAACTCTTGTGTATATTTGAATTCTCTACACTTGAAGAAGAAGGAGGAAGAAGACACTTTCAATCCTTTTCTCTCTTTTGTTAGAATATCAAAATGCTCTCAAAATGTACAAACGGAGTTAGTTGGCTTGGTTATCTTTACACTCTCCACTAACTATCAACATAAACAATATGATATAGCTTGAGTGTTTCACACTCAAGCTACATACATTTGATAAATTGAGTATCTTATACTCTATCTATATGCATAGCTTGGCTTTATAAGTGACTGGGTGGTGTTTGGTTATATGGATAACCTTAGCTTTGATATTATTAACACATAATGGATATGGGCTAAGGTTATGGGCATATGGGCTTCTCTACACTTAAAGAAGGCCCACTTCATACTAATATATAACTTATGGGCTAATTTAAACTCTTTAAATAAAGCCTCATTCTAAGTTCATTTCAAGTCCATCTTAATCAATATACATGGTCCATCTCATGGCCCATCTTAATCAATATATATGATCCATCTCATGGCCCATCTTTAAATGCATTTGGAGGCAAATATTAATCTAGTCCTTGAACTTAATATCACATATTAAAACAAGTCCAAAATAATATTTATTTAATTGTAATTATGTCTCAATCTTTGAATTTAAATTTCGGGATATGCTAGATCCCCACATACGCGCAAATCCAATCCAATTAATTTAATTAATTAATTAAACTCTTTAATTAATAATCAAATTAATATTAATCTCCATAAGTGCAACCCATATGTGTGTGACTTACTAGGTTCAAATCTAAAAGGCAATGGAAAATAATATTAGCACTTAATATTATGGAAACACTTTTCCATCCTAAATGTGAAAATTTCAATTAATCACATTTAGTTACCATAAGTCATGAGTGACCCCTAACATAGATGTCACGACTACCCAATTAGAAATGAAAGCTTAATACAGATCCATAAGAACCATAAAACATAATTATCGTACACTAAATGTCCCTTCATTACAAGATTCCAATATCGGCTAGAGTTATAGTTTAGTCAAACTCTAATTGCCTCAATCATATAACCTCATCTTAAGTTCAATTCTCGATAAAATATGACTACTGCTAGAAACTCTTTTCTAATACCGAAACTCTTTTCGGGTAAGTCGAGTTTGACATGGCCAGGTACTTATTCATTAAGAATAACTTAGATAGCATAGGATCTTTTCCTAGTTCACTCCAGGTAATGAATTCCATCTTGGCCGATCACTCATCCCTATATATAACCAATTAGAGCCGTCACACGCCATATATCCACATGTAGCTAGCACAAGTACATAAGTGGTAACAAACTCTAACTAACTATTTGTTGATGACCATGTTGCCTCAGGTCAAAAGGCCACATGCACCATTATGTCCAAGATTGTGATTGTTGACAAAAGTGAATATCCATGCAATCATAAATCTTATGTCATAGTTCGATCCACCCATCACATGAGTATCCATATGTCTATTCTGATATCTCATATCAAGTAGCATGAGACTCACTACCTCCCACTATTGATATCATATATCGATCAAAGAAAATAGATAGAAGTGATAGTCTAGGGATTAATACTACCTATATAGTAATCCAATGATTATAAACATTTATAGCATATGTACCAAATGAGTTTGTCACTCATATTATTAACTCTTGATAATAAACTCATTCAACATAATACTAAGGGTAAATATTTAAATAAACTTAACACTTAATTTAAATGAATATTTTATTGTCATAGGGATAAATATATAATGTCTACATACAATAATGGCCCTAGGGTACATCTACACTAACACTTTTAGGAAGACATGGTTGTGTAGGTTAGTCTACACAGCTATGCCTACCAGAAATTTAACGTGACACAACTATGCAGGACATGCCACACAGCTATGCACAGTTGGTCTGGCAGGTATGCTCCGTTATCTTTTAGGAAATATTTCCAAATTTGAATTAATCATACTTTGATTACATTTTACCATTTCTAAAACAACACATTTCCATATATATTTTCTAGATTTAACATAAGTTCCATCACTTCGTTTTGTGCAAGTTTATTTCATCAACAATTCATATTTTCTTAAAGTTAAACTTTCATAATATAACACTTTTCATGTTTCAATGAAACTTATCAACAATTAAACTCAATAGAAATGTTGATTACCAATATTCAATTTTAGACACAAAATTGAGAAGATATATTCATTATTGTATTAGCAAAAGAGAATATTTCAAGAAGAGTTTCAAGAATCACAAGAAGAAGAATGAAGGAGTTTCACTCATGATTTTTTCCTGTTGTATTTTTCACTTTCTCAGCTCTTGATACACTCCCAATTTAACCAACAATAGCTCTTATTCATCAAATATCAATTTCTATAGAAACTAGCTCACTAACTAAACCTTTTCTTATGCATGCACACTATATATACTTTACTCTATCCAAGATTGAGCTGAGCTTAAAACTACACCAAATATATATATATATATATATATATATATATATCAAAACCCATATTAAAATAGACATGCATGTCAATTACTATAAGATTTATCAACTATGAGATTCACTTATAAGATTTGATCATAAGAATGGTACTAGTTGATCTTGCTAACACTTGATCACCAATCACCCTCTTATAGTGCTATCTTGATCTTTGCTTTTATCTATTACTTGAAATAGCTCCAAAACCATCTTAATTTAGATATTTCCCAAGTTATAATATCTTCCTTTAAGATCTTTCAAGTGAGATAAAAAGCTAACCCTTGCATGCAAATAATGATCTCTTTAACTTGCCCTTCAAGACTTCAATTGGATAGAGTTTCACTTAGTTTTTCTTTTTCTTTCTCTTCCTCACTCTCTTTAATGTATATATGTGTGTGGTTAGTGGAAGTTTACATTACAAACAAAGTCTTGGTGCTGAAGTTTGATATCTATTTATAGGCTTCCTCTAAACTTAATTAATTAAATAAATCATGATAAATTAGTTTAATTAAGAGACATTTGTATATCATGCATTTAATCACACTACCATATTAATTAAATAAATCATGATCAATTTGTTTAATTAAGAGACACTTATATATCATGCATTTAATCACACTACCATATGTTGCCACCTCACATCTATCCAAATTATCACATATACTCAAGCTTATTCTATCTATATGCACCTCTTCTCTTTCTCAAATCTATCCTCATTTAATCCTTAATTCTCCGTTTAACTTTCTAACTTTAAATATGTCCAATTTAGTCCAAAATTGCTACCACTTTTAAATTCGTTAATTTCCTTTAATTTTTATTTCATACCCTAATTATTCACATTATTCCAATCATATTAAGTGTCTTTAATATTTTTAAATTCCCCCTCATTCAATTTGTACTAGTCTCGATACTACATTCCGGCTCACCATAATTACATGCGTCAAAATAGGTCCATACAAAGATGCATATGTTATATCCAATTACTTCAAGCTTGCCTTGTGGGGATTCCTCACAATCATAAACCTACTTATGAGGAGTGCTAGAGTGTCTGATCACAAATGTTAGGGTCCTCTTCACGATCATGAACTTTAAATTTGTCCCACCTTAAATGTTTTGAAGCTTTTAGGTGCTTGAACCTCACTTCTTTGAATATAGTTTTGATCCTAACTTATAAACACATTTGAATACACATATTGCTCATTCAAAATTATTTATTAAAGTTCAAATAAGGGTTAATTAGATATTAATCATACAAAAGGTCAACATAGTTGATTGAATATATTGACTTACAATTAAAACTTTTAATTGGGTATATTCGCTTATTATGATTATAAGCCACTAAAAATTTGGTAATTAAATGTATCAAGTAAAAATTTTCATGAATTATTTTAAAGGGTTTTTAATTTAGTTAAAAATTTTAAATTGGATCAATATTTTGTGTCATCAAAACATCTTGAACTTGATGAATACGGAATATTGTAATTTTAAGTGGTAAGTTAAAACATCAAACACTCTTGTTCTTGTTTAAATAATAAATTAAGAAAAAAAACACTCTTGTTCATCCAACAATAGCCTATTCATTTAGCACTACAAAAAGTGGGAAAAAATACGCAAAATAGGCTTATATTAGATGACGAAAGGAAGAGCAAGTAAGGTGCCTCACATCTCTTATTTTTTTGGGTGGTACAAGTCCACGTTCTTAACTGTATAATACACAAAGAGACTTAGATGAAGTATGTACTACATGTGGGTATATTTTCAACAAATGGTACCATTTCTCTGTCATAAGGACGAAAAATTATTATTATTATTATTATTATTATTATTATTATTGTTAGAATATAAGGATTAAGAATTTTTTCTCTTGAAATATGTGATATTTAGCTGGTGGACATAAAGCTAATTTTCAGTATCTTTTACCTCATTATTTTGCTCTGACAGGTAAATCAATGCATGTCAAAATTTTTGTTTGAAAATTCTTGTTAATTTTGTATATTCTACACTTAATGATGATATATAAATATTGTTAAGTATCATAATTATAGCATTTGGTGTAATACACTCGAAGTATATAAAAATTTACCAAAATGCATGTATTATGTTCTTAATCTATTCAAAACAATAAATTTATATAGAGAGAGAGAAAGAGAGAGAGAGATGTTTCCAACAGTAAATGTTAAGGACATAATACATCTTGGTTATGTCATTCGTAATCTGAAAGATTTATTTTAAGAATGAAAGAGAGATAGAGAGAACTAATATTTGAAACCTATTATTACAATACTTGCCAATAGGAGAGCAATAATAATACTAAAGAATCCCAGAGAGGTTTCTTTTAAAAATTTAATGTTTTCTATCAATTAGCTAATAATAAATTCTTACAGGTCAAGGGAAGTTGTTGGCATAAGTAAGGAGGGTCTGATTGACAATACTTCGATAGGCTCTTTCACTAGGATGACCATAATCCCAGAATACATTAGTTGATGGAAATGGACATGACATTGCCCCCATGCAGCAACACCCTGTATTGCTAACTTCAAAACCTGAAAAATATATAATTTAAGGAATGATCATTGGAACCACCATAATGATGATGATGATGATGAGAAGGAACGGAAAAGAAATGTCAGCAATGCAAATAGACCCAAAAATGGGACAAAAAAAAACCTGATTTGTTAGGATTTTGGATGATATCAAGAAGTGGATTATAGACATCAATATAGAATATTTTAGCTTCAGGCAGACTGTTATTAAGAACTGTTAGCTCTAATGACAATTTGGTGTTGAACATGAGTGCTGCTTGGTTTACAATATCTTGGCAAAGTGATCCTCCAACCATAGCTCTAGCTGCTGGCAAGCATCCCAATGGAAGTGTACCCATAAAAGCAATCCTTCTTGCCCCCAATCCATATAAATCCTTCATTATAGATTTACTCAATGGTGAGTAAAAGATACAATTTTTTGTATAACTCATTATATATAGCTATTAAGTTTCATTTTTGTATATTTTCCTCTGGTATACTGTTATGAAAGTGGGTATAAAACTAGGCTTTGAGGCGTGATATGATCACTTTCTTTTAAGTATTTATTGCCCCTACTATAAGTTTACTCTGAGTTTTTTATTGGCAAAATACTTTCAGGAAACAACAAAGCCTGAAAACTTTAGCTAGCAAAAACTCTTAAGTTTTCCCAAAGAACCTTTCAAGAAATATGTAAAAGAAAAAATAAGAGAATGAATTAGAAATGTTTTTAATAATGATAATTAATTTCAACATATAGGAGAGATGCATATATAAGAGTGTAGACACTCTTTAATTCGGGATACAATCATTCAATGAAAGGTTATGACCATTAATTCATTGAATGATTGTAACTCAAAACTATTAATTCATATATTTTTTCGGAACACACCCGTGTTTCGACCTTTGTCCATCAACACACCCTGAGACACGTCCGTGTCCATGTCCATGTCCATGTCTACTTCTTGAACTTTTATACCCATGGAACACGATTTGGAGTACATCTATGTCCTTGACCGTGAACTTCTTTACCCAAAAATCCATCATTCAACATGGCCATGTATATAGAGGACATACCTATATTGCTCTTTAACATATTTTACACTAGTTTCACATAGAAACAAAGTCACACAAATACACTTCTCTTGTCCTTATATACTTTACACTTTAAACTACATGTATAAATGATTATTTCAACACATACAAGAGTAGAACTGGGTGGACCTCATAAAGGATCAAAATTTTTTCTCGATACATGATGCTCTATTAAGTTTTATTAGAAGACGGTTAACTTGAAATATGTATTTGCTTTTAGCTAGCCATAGACCATAATTAAGTGTACTTAATTAAAAAATAATAATTGAATTAAAATCTTATTTCAATGATTAAAATTACCTTAACAAGAGTAGAAGCCCAAGTAACCAGTTGTGAAGTGTAAGAAAATATGTCATATTGAGGGCGGAGATTGGCACTAAAGTAGGTAATTGCGATATCATTATTGCCAAATGATATAAGAAACAAGGTGTTCGATATAATGGCATCTGATCTCTCCTTTCCAACATTAGCTTCAAGTCTTGATATGTATTGTTTGAATAAATCTAGTTGATTGCTAACTGATAGAACCCCCTGATCTCGTGCCAATCCAACAAATCAAGAGAAGAGAAACTAGTAACCATCATTAACTTTTAGGAGACTGATACATGTCTCCCTGCCCGACGTCGCGCGGGGAGAACAAGACAAAAATATGGGGGGTAAAAATACAATTTTGCCCCCCATATTTTAGGTATAAATTTTTTTTAAATAATTAAAAAAAATATATTTTAATTATTTAATTAAATAAATTGATAAAATCTAAAACCTAAAAAAAATTGGGTGAACCCGTTGTGTCATAATTTACAAACTCATATATTATATTATATTATATTATATTTATTTATTTATTTATTTTTATATAATATAAAAATTATATAATAATAAAAAATATATATTTTAAATTATTTAATTAATTAAATTGACAAAATCTAAAACCTAAAAAATAACTGGGTGAACCCATCGTGTCATAATTTACAAACTCATATAATATAATATATTTATTTATTTATATTTGTATAATATATAAATTATATAATAATAAAAAATATTTTTTAATTATTTAATTAATTAAATTGACAAAATCTAAAACCTAAAAAAAACTGGGTGAATCCGTCGTGTCATAATTTATAAACTCATATATTATATTTTATTTTTAAATTTATTTATATATTTAAAATTATAAAAAAAAAACTCAAGAGGATAAAAATATAATTTTACTCGCCGAGAGACACACTGTAGATGTCGCTTACCGCGACATCTACCTTTTTCCTAACTTTTATGTAGAGATTATATATATAAGAGAATAAAAATTGAAGTTATAAACACCTGAATGCTAGATGTAATAGAATCAAGACCCGAGCCGCCAGAAGCAAAGCAAACACCTGTGGGAAGATCTGCATCTTGCAGATTAGGGTCAAGATATGCTGGCAACAAGTCTTTAATCCCCAGTCCTTCCACTATCAAAGAAACAAAAATTTTATCAATCATTATTGTGATTTACACAGTTTTTTTTCTTTTTATGTGACAGTGCCTTTTTATAAGGATGCATGTGCCCTTAGAAAATAATAAGCCAACATCTCTTGGTCTAAGTGGTGAGTAGCTTAAATTCCTTTAACTAAATTATTGAGTTCAAGTCTTGTGTATGGAGAAACATACTAAACTCCCTTTTATAGAATCTACTAATATCCGGTAGTCACAAGAGTTCTGAATAATTCAGATCAAGTCGGGTGGATTCGTAAAAAAACAAAACTCTCTCTGTTTCGTATTTTTTCAAACACATGAATTAAACTCAAGATCTTATTTAAGAGAATTCAAGTCGTTTATGACTTGGACCAATAAACGTTAGTATATTAGTTATATGTTGCTTGAAAAAGGACTAAAGCAATTTAGTTATTACCTAACAAATCCGAGAAAACTTTTCCATTGCCAAATCTTCCAGTTGCTATTCCTCCTGGAAAATCCCTTCCATAAGGAGGGAAGTTGCACTTGCTAAGTGTCCTAAGATTGTTGTTATTACCTGTATCCAGTATTGAGTCTCCAAATGCTATAATTGCTGAAATTGTTCCATTGCTACCTTCACTATTACCACACAAAAGCAAAGCATATAGAACACACAGAACACTGTAAAAAGCAGAGAGTTTCACATAGGAAAACTCCATTTTTCAAGTAACAATTCAATGCAAGCCTTTGTTACTAACAATTCTAATTTGGCATATTTCATGTACTCAGGGACATATATATTGAAAATTTTTCTAGAGTTCTCTGTAACTGGCATAGTTAATTGTTATATCTCTTAAAATTTTTTATTACATTAATTTGTTATTGGTTCTGTTCATTGTATCTAATTACAAAAATTTTTTGTTCAACTTACACATTTATTAATCTGACGTCTTCATGTTTCATTGAAGGCATTTAACAAATGGTAAATTACGTTTGGAAGAGATTATAATTACTACCACATGTTATGCTAAATACAATTTAAGGTAAGTTACTTAGGTTGCATAGGATGATATAAATACCCCTTAGACAACTTATTGAACAATACGTTAAAGCATTATAAACTTAACTCCATTTTGTTAGTAAACGTCCTTTTACAGGTAAATTGCTTTGAATGATTATCAGACTTTTTTTTTTATTATTATTATTTCTTTTGGCTACATTCTAGCACTAAAATTGTAATAATTTACTTTTTTAGTTATCTAATTTTCACTTTCATTTTATCACGAAGTAAATTGAAATATTTTGGTGCAAATGTAATGACGTGAATTTGAATCAATTGTCACGTCGTCATCTGATGTAATTTTCCATTATTTTAATTTTAATTTTAATTTTTATATAAATTAAGTCAAATCAGCTATATATTGATTAAAAAAAAATATTTGACATTTTAAATATAATTATTTTTTAAACACGCGGATTGCACGTTACCGTACTTATTGCATATGTATAAATATACTTGCATAGTAAAATTAAATTTATTTTTTATTTTATTCAAATTATATATTATACAATCAATTAGTTTTCTTATTACACATTAAATTATTTTTTATGTGAAAAACTGTAAATGAAATAACTAATTATACATAATTTTTTAGGAAAAATGATCTCATTTATGTTAAATTTTAACCAATTATATTCTAAACTAAAATTTGTATTAGTTTAGCTATTATACTTTTTAAATTATTTCAATTATATCCAATATTTTTTTAAGTAGCTAATTATAATTTTAAAATTACTATACTATCCTTTCCAAACTAATTTGTTTAACCTTTTTTGTTAACATTTTCATAAAAGAAAAACTAAGACATATAATAAGCTAAAATGAGCAAATTTAAAAAAATTACGATAATTTTGAAATTACTTTTTTGTTTAAATTTCGGGAGGAGGAAGGCAATGATCAAACTCTTAACTTATTGATGCTTTGAAGGGAGTTAATGTGTATCATTAGACTACTCAACCTTTAACAATTTTGAAATTACTTAATGAGTGTCTTTGGTTAAATAAATTCAGAAAAAACTATAGAATTTATTTTCAAGTAGAAATTTAATTTAAATAAAAATTTTATTAAATTTATTTGAAATTATAAAATTTATATTTGTAAAATTACCTGTAACTAAATTAAATTCTAACAATATAGTTAGAATTTTTAAATAAAATTCTTATATTTATAATTTTTATAAAATTAAACGACTCTATGATATCAGTAATATTTTATATTATTGGATTCGGGGCAGAGAGAATGAGAGGAAGGGCTTAATTTTTTAAATGTATTTATTAGTTTTTAGCATACATTTTATTGCAATTTAGTTCATTGATTTTTTTCAAAATTAATTATTTCTAAATCTTTTTAACATTTAGTTAATTTTAATTTTCAAATAAAATTTTCTAGCTCTGCCCGGATTGGATTATACTCATATCTCTACCAAAGTAAGTGTTAGAACAATTTATAAACATCGATAATATATATGCATTTCGTATGCTTATTGTTGGTATTGCATGGAAATGAGCATATATGAACCGTAATTCCAGTGCATAAACCACATATACATATGTCAAAAATAAAGAAAGACAAGAGAGTAAATATATATAGCTATTTGTGGTGGTAACCAAGTGTAATTTACACCATTAATTTACATGTATATAATTGGTCAGTTGAATTGTTAAAATTGTAAAAGGAATATGGTTGTCCATTATCATCGCTTCTAATTATAGTAGAAATGCCACTGATAAGAAGTATTTAAACACAACCAACTTCTCATAATCAAGAATAACAGGGCCTTGGCAGTGCTCATCATAGCTGTTAAAAAACAAAATTTCACCTAGGTCCAGTTCATTTTGGTCTGAACCCATTTCTTTATTTTGCAAAAAAAACCATATGCCCAGGGTTCCATAAGTCTAGACCTTGATCTATAAGATAAGGTCTAAATACCATATTTTGGTTTATTTTTGGATAAATTTTTGAGGAAAAATGGAGGTGGGTAGGCTGGTGTTGATCTTTGTGTTTGTTTTTGCCTCTATCATTCCAAACTTGAAAGCAGGCATTGCTGAATATGATGATGTATGGAGAAAACGAGCTGAGGAAGCCAAGAAGAGTATGATGGATACTTATATTTCCAACCCTTTAGAAGTCACCAGGGATTTAAATGGGTAATCTACAAAATTTTTTATGCTCTAATTCATATATTTCTTTTTCTGTTTTGACATTTTTGCTACCAAAATATATTTTGTCAAATAAAAATATATACGTCAGACCTATTTGGTATTAAAAGCCATTGTGCTTGTGACTTTTTATAAACTTATTTTAACGTTTAAAATTTAACAAAAATATCATTATTTAACTAATTATTTATAATTCTAACATAATTTATAATTTGGTTAAAATTGATAAAAAAAAAAAGTGTACTGGACCACCTTTAAAAAAAAAATCATACCAGATGCAACATGCACATATTTTTCTTAATCTTAATCGAATTGCACTTTGGAATAAAATTTCAACCAATTAATAAATTATAAAATCAGATTTTAAAAATTAAAAAAAAAATTGCAACAAGTTGCAATTGTTGTAGTTTTTACTTTTTAGAATCAATTTTTTTTTTTATTCTGTGATCATTTTATTTTTAAAACCCAAAAAAAAAAAAAAACAAAAAAACTAATTGAATCTGAAAAGCAAACTGCAGGTCTTTGGCATGCATTAAGCTTGTTAAGAACAGACCGTTCTAACAAGGTCTGTTCAATATTAAGTTGTAATGTTATCATTTGGTGGTGGATGCAGAACTTATGGTGCACTAAAAAGCACACACGATGATGATGACGAGGAAGACGATGATAAAAAGGGAAACTCCACAATGGAGTCTGGAATGGAAGCAGGATCCAACAGGACAAGAAGAAACCTGAGGCAAGGTAAGAGAAGGTACAGAGGTCCATGCCAAGTGACCAACCCCATTGACCGGTGCTGGAGGTGCCAAACGAATTGGGCGGCAGATCGAAAACGTCTAGCCACATGTGCACTTGGGTTCGGCCGACGAACGACGGGAGGAAAAGCGGGAAAATTCTATATAGTTACAGATAGTTCAGACGACAACATGGTGGATCCCAAACCAGGAACTTTGCGCCATGCTGTGACTAGAAAAGGGCCACTGTGGATCATTTTTGCAAAAGACATGAACATTAAGTTGCAGAAAGAACTTATTATCAGTAGTAATAAGACAATTGATGGGCGTGGAGCTAATGTGCATATTGCTTATGGTGCTGGTATTACTATACAGTATGTTAATAATATCATTATTCATGGATTACACATCCACCATATTTCAGCTGCTCCTGGTGGCTTGATTAGAGACTCAGCTGATCATTATGGTTTAAGAACTAATAGTGATGGTGATGGCATTTCCATATTTGGGTCAACAAATATTTGGATTGATCATGTTTCTATGTCTCGCTGCCAAGATGGACTTATTGATGCTATTCAAGGATCCACTGGTATCACTATTTCAAATTCTCATTTTACCCACCATAATGATGTGAGTTGTTAAATTAGCTTCTAATAATCTCATTATCTTACCTAGTTTATGACTACGAACATTCAAAACTAATATATAATTATATACATCATTATGCAAAATTACCATGGTTTTATTAGGCGGCATGTAGTATCTTTGTACCGTGTGTGTTGAGTTTCTATTATTCAAAAAATATATAATTGGATACAAATATATACACGTATTTTTTGTAGGTGATTTTGTTGGGTGCAAGTGATAGCTTCTCAGGTGATCAATTTATGCAAGTAACAATTGCCTTCAATCATTTTGGTCAAGGACTAGTGCAAAGAATGCCAAGATGCAGATGGGGTTTCTTCCATGTTGTTAACAATGACTACACCAACTGGTTACTGTATGCAATTGGTGGTAGCATGCATCCTACCATTATTAGTCAGGGCAACCGATTTATCGCCCCAGACGATATTAATCTTAAAGAGGTAATTATAACTTTAAACACTTTCATTGCAATATACTTGGGATAAAAAAATTTGCATAAATGACTTGTAATCTAGTAATTAATATTCGTTCTTTTAATTGAATTGCAATTTTTTTTTTTTTTTTGGTAATTATGGAATTGAATTGCAATTTATTGATTGGGCTCGATCTTTTATGTTACTTTCCTAAAAGGATTGAGCCGAATACAAAGATCCTAATACAAGAATACTATTGAGTCTATGAATTTGAACCTTGGTCAGAATCCAATTAAAAAATGATATTTATACTCATGAGTAGCAATCTTTTTCGCTCGGCTATTGTAGATAACAAAACGAGATTACGCCACGGAAGCTGAATGGAAGAATTGGATATGGAGATCAGAAGGTGATGTGATGATGAATGGAGCATTCTTTGTTCAATCTGGGACTCCTAATTTGAGGGTGAAACCAAAGAGGAAGTACATTATCAAAGCAAAGCCTGGAGTTTATGCTACCAGGCTGACTCGTTTTGCGGGTGCACTTAATTGCACTCCTGGAAGAAAATGTTAGATTATTAGTTCCACATCAAAGGAATAATAACATCAGAATTTGTATGGAGCCTGAACTAAAAAGAGGTAGGCATGTTAGCATCTGAAGAGCATAAAAGGGAATGTGTGAATGAGATGAATTTATGCATATTATTTTTTATTTGTTTGTTTGTTTGTTTGTTTCGGGAAAAGAAAATAAATGGTTTTGAATTTTTCCAAAATTTTCGTTCCCATTCTTTTCCTTTAATTTTATTTCAATATATATTTGTATGTAATAATATGCTTGTCTACAATTTTCGTGGTTTTCTTATTATTTTTTTTCCATTTTTAAAATATAACAGTATTTATCATATATGTATAGACAAACAAGAAATAATATAAGGATTTTTGAGGTTTTCATTATTTTGCAAAAGTCATTCCTTTATATTACAATCTTCACTACTACTCACTCTCATCTTAATTCCCATCTTCAACCTTTGATGTGCTCAAGCAATGGAATATTAGATCAACATCAAATAAGAGTATATAGCAGCCACTCCAATTTCTCTTTGCACATTTCCTTATCTTGAATGTTTTGAAACCCCTTGTCACTTTATAAATAATTTAAAGCTAACATGTTCATGGTTATCTTTAAGGTTCTTAATGGTTGAAAAACCCCAAATTCGAACTATATGTTTTGTTTAGTTGATGACCCTATTGCTAAGTGACCATGTTTTTGCAAATGTTTCAAATTAATGTTAGATATGAACTTAACATAATATAAAATCTATGTTAAATTAACAAACAAAAAAAGGATTAAAATATAGGGATAAATGTGGACTTAATATACATTTAAGATATATATAAATGTATAAAGGAAAACAAGCAAAATTAAAGTCTATGCATATTGTTATATAACAATTAGATAATTTAGTTATTTATTAACAAAAATTAAATTAATTAATGGGTAATTTGGTTATTTCGGAATTTGAATCGGAATGAAGGAGAATCGAAAACGGAATGACAATTTTAAAAAAGTGTTTAGTTTACTATGGAATCGAAATCATAATCAATATTATTTATAAATGGAAATATTTTTATAATTATTTTATATATACTAAAAATTGGAATTATGATTATCTATTATAAAATTTTTTTAAAATTTTTTTATTGATATTTTTAAAAGTATTACTATAATTTTTAAATATTAGTATAAAGATTATTTATTATTTTAATAAATATTGTTTATTAAGATATTTTGATAATTATTTTTAATATATTTTTCTTTTATTACTTTAAAAATATATTTTATTTCATGAATTTTAATAATATATAATAATATTTAAATATTTGACTAATTTATAATTGGTTTGACTTGATTTGATGAGAATCAAAATTCATTGCTCATTGATGCAAGAGGAATGAGTGATTCCCATTAATAGGAGAATCCATTCTCATTCAAATGTAATTTTTTAGTTAACAAACACTAAAAAATCAGAATCGGTCATTTCGATTCCGAAGTAATATTCTATTCTTATTTTTCATGAAACAAAGGAACCCTAAAATATAATTTCAATTTAGTTGAAAGTATATTGTCCTATTTTAATTAGGCAAAATTCTATTTTATCTCTAAAAAATTGAACTATGCTATGTTTCCTATTTTAGTTATGTAAACTTCTAATTTATCTCTAATGAATTGTAAATTAATTAAAATTTTAGTTGTAATTTTGTTGAAAGTATTTTTTTTTTTCTTTTAATTAGGTTTGCTTCTATTTTATCTAATATAAATCTAATTAGATAATATAATTTGTAAGTCTTATTAAATTAAATTTAATAAGCAAATAATTAAAATTAAATTTAATAAAATAACTTATTAGATTAAAATTAATTAAGAATTAAAATTAAATAAATGGAATATTTTTATTTGTTTAAATTAACTACAGTCATAATTTAGAAAATAGTTAATAAAATTTTTCGAAGTAGCATTTATGTTATACAGTCAAAATAATACTTCTATTATTTTTATTACTATCTAATAAAAGAAGAATTAAAATAAAATTGATTAAACTTTTAATTATCTAATCATTAACTAAAATAAAAATACTACATGCAATTTTTTTAAAACAGAGAACAATATAATTTTTGAAGTAGAAATTATTAAAATTATAACAAATAATAAATCTGTTAAGATTATAATATGGAATTGTTGCATTCAAAAAATAGAACTTCTATTTTTTTAAAATAATTTATTAAATTAATAAAATAATTAATAAATTTGATCAATTTATAATGAATTATGCTCATAATTATATTTAAAAATATTGTATAATTTTTTTAGAGTAAAGAAAAATTTTAGCAAATTTATAATTAATAATAATTATTATTATTTTAAAAAAGATTGTAAAAATTATTTTTAGAGTAAAGAAAAATTTTAGCACTATAAAGTGTTGAAAAGTGTTGTATAATTATTTAAATAAAAAACTATTAAATTATAATAAATTATGACTCCAGTGATTTTATAATATTGGATTGTTATATTACTCTATTAAATTTGTGTCATTTTTTATTTTTCTAATTAAAGTTTTGATATTTTAATATATCCAAAAAAAGAAAAATTAATATTAAAAATATTCAAACGATAATGTATAATTAATTTCTCTAGTGGAATATTTATTTAGATTGTAATTAATTATAACTCTATTAAAATTGTAATGTTGAATTGAGAGTAGTATTTTGTTATATACAAAAAAATAAGAAAAATAAATTTTTTGATTAAAAGTATGAAAACAGTTATATATATATATATATAAGTATATATATATAAATGATTTAATTAAATTTTAATTTATATTAAAGGCTATTAATTTTAAAGTTAAAAAATAATAAAGAGAAGTAAATATATAATTATTAAACTAGAAAATTTATTAAGATGAATTATGATAAATTATAAATATATTACAATTATAATATTGGATGCTATGTAGATAAAATATTCTTATTATTTTTAAAAGTTTCATTAAAATGTGATGTGGAAAATTAAAATTAGATTTATTTAAAAATTTTATTTGCCTAATGCTTAACTACAATCATAATCTAAAAGTGCAAAGATAAAATATAATTGATAAGATAGAAAATTTTGCTAAGATTGTAATGTTGCACTAAGAATGGTATTATATGAATAAAATAAAAATATATTTTTAAAAAATATTTTGATACCTTTCATTTAATATTTTCAAAAATTATTAAAATTTTTAATAAAAATAAATTTTTGGGTATATGAACAAATTAATGCTAAAGGTACAAATATATGAAAAAATGTACTTGAAGAAAAAATACAATTAAATTTATTTTGTAAATATAATAAATAAATCTCTAATATACTTAATAAATCATGTGTAATATATTTTTTATATGCACAATATAATTATAAATTTTTTTTAAGTAAAAAAGAGAAAAATAGAAAAAAAAAATACTATGAAAGGATACATTTTTGTTGTAATATTCATAGTTAAATTAGTGAAAAAGTATATGTATTTTTTTGTTTAAGAAAATTTTGGATTAATTAAGAAGAACATTGAAAATTAATGGAAAATTAAAAGAGCTAAGATGAACAGAAGAAGATACAATAAATTTATGGAGGTTTAGATTTTTAATAATTCTACTACTCTACCTAACTTATTATCTAATTAGAATCTTAAAATCTCAATTAACTAAGTGTTTTATAGCTCAACAGTAACTGTTACAACATATTTTTTTAATATTCAACATTAAACTTTTACAATTACCAAGGGTATAAATATCCTATAGGAGCTGAATAGGGCTAATTAAAATTTTTGAGAGATTAAGGGTGATTTTAAAAGAATGATTAGAAGAAAGCAAGAATTGAAAAATGAGTTGAAGAGATAAAGAAGCAAACACAAGGGCACAATAATTTAAAGAGGTCGGATTATCAACAATCTTATGTCTCCACCTAACTTATCTCTAAGTTAGATTTTGTAATCACCCACACCAATTAATATATTTACTTAGATTGAATACATAAGAGTTTTCAAATGTTTAACTCTAACCTTTACAATAATGAGTTTTGCTTGGCTAAATACTTAAACTCAATCTAAGAGTTGATCCTCACTTCCCTTAACTTAGCCCAAGAAATAGAAGAAGTAAAATTGTAACTCTAAACACACAATCCCAACACTCAAAAGTGTTTCTGAATGCAATTAAGAATGCTAAGAGTAAAATAAGAGCAAGTAGATTTCTAAGCAATAAATTTGATCACCAAACTTTCTAATATTCTTAAATGAAGTTCCAACACTTATATTTATAGTTGCTCTCAAAAATATAATTGTTAGGGTTCTACAAAAATGTCCACCTTCTTCTTCTTCTTCGTTAAATATAAAGCTCACTTTTTGTAGAAAATGGCTTGATCACGATCATGAGGATACAGGTCATGGTCGTCAGGGTTGAATTTCTAGTTGTTAGAGCTCTGATATAGCTATTGAGGAGAAGACATGTCGCTTACGAGCTCTAGTCACGATTGTTATAGTATCCCCATAAGGATGTTCAATTTGTGGTCATGATTAGGATAGATGAGGTCGTGGTCTTAATTTTAGAAGGCTTGGAAGGGCTACTTATAAGAATGTATCATGGTCATGAGCAATGCTAGTAAAAAGTGTTGTGGAATGACTCACGAATGACACTTGAACTATCAAGATTGGGGTAAGGGATTTTAAGGAGTACTATTGTATGCATCATAAGCTAAGTTGTCTAATCACGATCATGATGCGTACTCGTGGGGAGTACTATTTTCTTTATCACGAGTGATGTTGATTACTCATGGTAGTGATCCAGCTCGTGAGATCTCCAGGCTGCATGATCATGATCGTGATATGCCTTATCATGATTAGGAGCTTTGAAATTCTTCATACTTTAACTTATTTCAAACTTCTTTGATTTTGATCCTTTTTTATTTGCTTTTAGCCAAATATGTATCTTATAAAAACACTCAAAAGCATACATTATAAATTTAAAAATGATTTTTTAAAGTCAAAACATGGGTGATTACCACTTGATCATGTAAATGGTTAACATTCTCTCCCTTTTTGACTTTGACAAACTATTTTGAGTGATTTTATGAAAAGCTAAGTGAATGTTTATGAGAAATTGCATAGTTATACTCCCTTTTAATATATGTAAGGGTTGGTTAAAGCTCTCCCTTAATATATGCATAGGTTTAATATAGTTTAAGGAATAATTATAGACAACATAAGGTACCTTTAAAAATAAAATTATTGATATGTTACTATTAATAACATAAGCATTCAAGCTATATTCGCTTAATAGCATAAACATATAATCATAAGTATCATATTAAATTCATCAATCACATATTCACTGTACTTTCTCCTCCTTTTAGAAAACGGCAAAAAAATATGTATAAATATGATAAAGAGATAGGAATTTGAAGTATAAGAATAAGATATAGTATTAAATAAAGGAAGTACTACAAACAAAAACAAAGTGCAAACATAATTCAAAAGGCATGGAAATGAAGATATGGTTCAAGATACCTAAATTGAAAACATAATGCGACAACATAATATAAAAGCATAAAATATGCTAAACTAAGTCTTAGAGCTAGGCTTGATTATCTCCATCATGGCCGTCATTTCCTTTTTCTTCTCATTAAGGTGGTGGTGGTGATAGGAAACCTTATTGACATTAATAGCCTTACCTCTCATACAGGTAATGCATATCATATTGTAAGTAGGCAAGTTGGGCATCCACTTAATCAAATCTAGCACTAAAGTTGCTCTCTACCAAGGACATCTGATTGAACAAGTCATCAACCCATTGAGGCTCATCTTTACATGCTTGAGCACCACTAGAGGATCCATCATATATAGTTCTTTTCCTTCGAGACATGGAGGGATGGGTTTAGGGTGCTCCTGAAGGAAAGTGTGTTAGTATAGATGTGCCTTATGGCCATTCATGTATATAGACATTGTATATTTATCCCTATGGTAATGAAATATTCATTTGGATTAAAGTGTTTGTTTATTTGAATATTTACCCTTAGTAAAATATTAGATAAGTTTATCATCAAGAGTTGATAATATGAGTGACAAACTTATTTAGTACTTGTACTATAAATGTTCATAGTCGTAGGATTAATATATGGGTAGTATTAATCCATAGACTATCACCTCTGTATATTTTCCTTAATCGGTATGTGATATCGATAGTGGGAGGTAGTGAGTCTCATGCTACTTGATATGAGATATCAGAATAGACATGTGGATACTCATATGATGAGTGGATCGAACTATGACGTAAGATTTGTGATTGCATGGATATTCACTTAAGTCAACAATCACAATCTTGGGCATAATAGTGCATATGGTCCTTTGACTTGAGGCGACATGATCGTCAACATATAGTTGGTTGGAGTTTGTTACCGTTTACATACCTGTGCTAGCCATGTATGGGTATATGGCGTGTAGTAGCTCTAGTTGGTTATATGTAGGGATGAGTGATCGGCCAAGATGGAATTCATTACCTCGAGTGAACCGGGAAAAGATCCTATGCTATCTAAGTTATTCTTGATCAATAAGTACCTGGCCAGGTCAAACTTTACTTACCCGAAAAGAGTTTCGGTACTAGAAAGAGTTTCTAGTAGAAGTCTTGTTTTATCAAGAATTGAACTTAAGATGAGGTCATATGATTGAGGCAATTAGAGTTTGGCTAAAGTGTGACTCTAGCCAATATCGGGATCTTATAATGAAGGGACATTTAGTGCATAATAATTATGTTCGATGGTTCTTATGGATCTACATAAAGCATTCATTTCTAGTTGGGTAGTCGTGATATCTATGTTAGGGGTCACTTACGACTTATGGGAACTAAATGTGAAAGATTGGGATTTCACATTTAGAATGGAAAGGTGTTTCCATAATATTAAGAGTTAATATTATTTTCCATTGCCATTTAGGCTTGAACCTAGTAAGTCACACACAGAAAAGTTATGCCTTGGAAGGCTAATATTAATTTGATTATTAATCAAAGAGTTTAATTAATTAATTAAATTAATTGAATTGGACTTGCACGTATGCGGGGATCTAGCATATCCCGAAATCATAATTCAAAGATTAGGACATAATAGCAATTGAATAAATATTAATTTGGACTTGATTTAATATGTGATATTAAGTTCAAGGACCAAATTAATATTTGCCTTATATAATGGATGGGCCCATGAGATTGTTAGTATAGTGGTATGCCCTAGAGGCAATCTTGTATTATGACATTGTAAATTATCCCAAATGGCCATGTAATGTTCTTTTAAATGAAGTGTTTATTTATTTGAAGCATTACTCCATTAGCATTATGTTAAATAAATGTATTATCAAGAGTTGATAATATGAGTGACACATTTATTTAGTACATATGCTATAAAATTGTTCATAGTCGATAAATTA
>CATIWO010067523.1:0-12688 GCA_949673435.1 Macaranga tanarius | reverse complement strand
CGATTTTGTAATGATTTTTATTGGATGGTTTTAAATGAATCAGAAATTCATTTAATGCTTTGAAATGATTTGAGCTTTATTTCAGAAAAGAGAAAATTATATTCTCGATGGATTGGATTTATTTTAATAAGGGGTTTAGTAAATTGAGATTTATTTCTTGTCGGAGACAGAAATAAATGTGAATGTTATTGGTTTTGTGCAGAATCTTTATTTAAAAACGTTTATGCAAATCGAGTGCCTTTGTTGAAAAAACTTTTGGAAATGATGACTGGTTATGTCATTTTAATGGATTTGGATTTTATCCCTGGGAAAATGATTCAAAATGAATTTGGTTTGAAAAATTGTGATAAAAGATATTTTGCTGCTCACTGGATAATTTCTTGTGAAATTAGTCACCACTGTTTTGTTTTAAAAATGATTTTCCCAGACTAGCACGACATTAGGCTAGAGGAGCCTATGGTAGTATACTGGACTACGATGGTTTACGAGAATTCTGGAGCGGAGACTTTAGTGCGGCATGTCATCTATGATGATGCCGATGCCGAGTTAGCTTTTAAGGTTTCAGTAGCATCTATAGGAGCAGATGTACGAGTATCAGCTGTGCGAGAGGAGCGTAAGGACAATGTCCATACGATTTTCTGCATCACGCATGCTACTTCGCTGGATGTGCAGGTCACCCTCTCTTGGGTGTGATGCAGTCAGGTGGATGCATTAGATTTTGACCTTTTTGTCAGCAGCCATTATCTTACACCCCTAGTTGAGCGAGTCACCAGAGTGATCTTTGAGCCATAGGGCTAGTCTTTTGTTGAGGGTTGACCTAGATTTGTGTTGCTACTACTACTGCTGTATCTTTCACTTTTTTTTTCTTCACCGGACTGTGATCCGAGGTTATGTAAACCCTGTATTATATGTAACAGCATTTAGTACTCTGATTGTATATTGATGTATGTGGATATATTTGTAAATGATGGATGGATGAATCTAGTTATATATATGATCAATGAAAGAAATGAATTGATGTAGTAACATTAAGCAATATCAAATAAGGTTTTAAATTGTACGTGTTTTATATAGTGTTGCCAAGTGTATATATAACCTTACAAGCTCATTAAGCATGATAAATGGATTAAGGAGGTAATTACTGTAGATAATTGTGTATTAATGGTTGTGTTAAGGATAAGGTGTGACAATAAGGCTCTTTTATACCAATAATGACGTGCTTATACATGTGTGTGTGTATATATATATATATATATATATATATATATATATAGACTATTGGCAACAGACGAGTGATATTAACTTACCTAACTGACGTGCAGTCTTAACTGGGCCTCAAGACAATGGCCATACTCTGGAAGAATCTATAATTAAGAATAATAAAAATAATATCAGAACCTACTTCCTAATATCTAGAATTCTAGAAAAAAAACCTCAAACCATCTATAAAGACTAAAAACACAATTTATGAGGAATCTATCAAAAATTCAGCAAAACTTCCCCTAAGATATAGATATCTCCCTACTAAAATAGGGCCAATCCTATAATAAAATAACTACACTTCCATACACAATCACAACTTAAGCTCAGTTAACCACCATACTACAATTAAATTTAACTGAGCCTCACAAGTACAATTCATAAAATAAACACTTTACTCAACTTAATTATCATACCAAATATTCCATCCATTACTATTTATCAATAATAGAATTATTAAACTTAGAATTATAGTCAGACAACAAAAATTCCAACACAGACATAACCCGACATAAACCTTCATGGATTTTTAATTTACAAACTATTAAGAATTTAATAAAATTATCTAAACAAATATTAATCCTCAACATTTCTAGTATTTATTAAAAATATAATCAAGCCATGTCAGCCTGCCATAATATTTTGTCTCCGTTGTCGGCGGAATATTCCGGCGACGAAAAATTATAATACATATATAATTAGAATACCCACAACTTCATTTTCATTTTATATAACTATACCTAAGTCTAATTTCTACTCAATTGCACATAATTGAACTTAAGAATAAAAAACCTAGAAATCACAATTATCTCTAATCGAGGTGGCTGCCGGCGGCGATCGAAGAAATTAACAGAGGAGAAATGATGCCCGGAGGTTAGTGAATGGATTGGCAGTGACAGAAGTGGCAACTGGCGGTGGCACCTCTCCTTCTCCCTTTGACAGCTTAAACAGATGGAGAAGAAGAAGCTGCTGCTGCTGCTGGCCAGAGCTGAAGATGAGGAGGAGGAGCTGCGGCGGCAGTGGCGAATGATAAGGTAGTGGCAGTAGGCGTAGGTGGGGAAAAAAGAAGAAAAGAAAAAGAAAATGAGAAAAGAAGAAAAGAAAAAAAAGAAATGGGTTTGTTTAAAATAATTGATGTATATACAAGATTAAAAAATAAGATTTTATCCACTTAGTCCCTCTTTAAATAATTTTTACCAAAATATTACTCAACTTCTTAATTACTCACACAAAAATACATTCACGTAAATGTATATAATTATAGGATGTTATAATTTTCCCCTCTTATAAAAATTTATTCTCGAATTTTAAGAATTAAAACAAAATACAATAATCATAAAATCACTGAGGAAACCAGTAAAGATAAGTTTCACGCATTTCATTCTCAGTTTCCCAAGTAAATTCCTTTACTCCACCATTCCTCCATATCACCTTAACTATAGGAATCTGCTTAGACCGCAATTGTCGAACCTGCGAATCAACAATGGCAATTGGCTCCTTGTCGTAGGTTAAGTCCTCATTTACTTCCACACCTTGTTATTGAAGTACATATAAAGGGTCTGAAATGTACTTGTGAAGTTAAGAAATGTGAAACATTGGATGAATTTAAGCTATATCTGGCGGTAATGCCAAGCGATAAGCTACTGCTCTAACTCTTTCAATTATCTCAAAGCGACCAATATACCTGGGAGACAATTTCCCTTTCTTCCTAAATATCATTACTCCTTTTATAGGAGAAACCTTCAAAAACACAAAATCTCCTACCTGACATGGCTCCATGTCGTAGGTTAAGTCCTCATTCACTTTCACACCTTGTTATTGAAGTACATGTGAAGGGTCTGAAATGTACTTATGAAGTTAAGAAATGTGAAACATTGGATGAATTTGAGCTATATCTGGCGGTAATGCCAAGCGATAAGCTACTGCTCTAACTCTCTCAATTATCTCAAAGCGACCAATATACCTGGGAGATAATTTCCCTTTCTTCCTAAATCTCATTACTCATTTTATAGGAGAAACCTTTAAAAACACAAAATCTCCTACCTGACATTCCACATTCTTATGTTTCGGGTCAGCATAACTCTTTTACCTACTAAAGGCTATCTCCAACCTCTTCTTAATTAAAGTAATCTTTTTAGATGTATCTTTAATTATTTCATGACCTTCCAACTACTTCTCTCCTATCTCAACCCAACACAAAGGTGATCTACATTTCCTGCCATACAACGTCTCATAAGGTGCCATGCCAATGTTGCTATGATAGCTGTCATTATATGCAAACTCAATCAAAGATAGATGTCGATCCCAACTACCACCGAGATTAAGAACACTCATTCTAAGCATATCCTTCAGAATCTGAATTGTCACCTTTAATTGTCCATCAATTTTAGGATGGAAAACAGTACTAAAATCAAGTCTAGTACCTAAAGCTTCTTATAGCTTCCTCCAAATTTGGATGTGAACTGTGCTCCCCTATCAGAGATAATAGATATTGGAAATCCAAGAAGACGCACAATTTCTGTTCAACATACACCTGTACCAACTTAGACATTGAATAAATAGTCTTTACTAGCAAAAAGTGTACTGACTTAGTCAATCTATCCACAATCACCCAAATAGAATCATATTACCTTTAGAACTTAGGCAATCTAACTACAAAGTTCATAGTAATCGTCTCCCATTTCCATTCAGGAATTGGGAGTGGCTACATCTCACAAAAAGGCTTCTGATGTTCTACTTTTACTTGTTGACAGGTCAAACACTTAGAAACAAAATTTGCTATATCTTTCTTCATGCTTCTCCACTAATAAATTCCTTTAAGGTCTTAGTACATCTGAGTTGAAACATGATGTACATTATATGTTGTATAATGATGTTCTGCTAAAATTTGTTACCTTAAGTTCTCCACATCAGGAACACACAACCTACCACTGAGTCTGAGGACACCTTCTTCATCAAGTACAAAATCTATTAGACATCCACTACAGATATTTTCCATAATAGCTTGAAACTTAGGATCTCGACTTTGGGCTACCTTAATCCTATCAAACAACACAGAGTGAACTCTAACATTGGCCAAAAGCACTATTGCATCAGAAATCTATAAGAATACCCCTTGATCCATCAGATCATGTAACTCTTTAATCACATCTCGCCTTTCTACACTACTGTGAACCATACTACCTGAAGACTTCCTACTTAAGGCATTTGCTACTACATTAGCTTTTCCTGGATGATACTGAATAGAATAATCATAATCCTTTAACAGTTCCATCCATCTTCTCTACCTTAAATTTAAGTCCCTTTGTTGGAAAATGTATTTCAAACTCTTATGATCCATAAAGATCTCATATGTCGCTCCATACAAATAATGCTGCCAAATTTTTAATGTAAAACTTACTGTTGCCATCTCTAAATCATAAATAGGGTAGTTTTGCTCGTGTTTCTTCAATTGTCTAGAAGCATAAGCAATTATCCCTTTCATTTTGCATTAAAACACACCCCAAACCAACTTTGAAAGCATCACAATACACTGTAAAACTTTCATTACCCAATGGCAAAGCCAACACTGGTGCTGTGGTTAAGTAATCCTTAAGCTTCTAGAAGCTACTCTTACATGCATTTGACCAAATGAACTTAGCCTTCTTTTGGGTCAAATAAGTCAATGGGGCTGCTATGTTAGAAAAGTCTTGAACAAATCTTAGATAGTACCCAACTAGACCTAAAAAGCTTCATATCTCTACGACTGTCTTCGGCCTTTCCCAGTTCATAACTGCTTCCACCTTCCTCAAATCTACTTATATTCCATCCTTGGACACAATATGTCCTAGGAATGCCATACTTTCTGATGTAGATCAGATGGCCTTAGCATTTTTGGAGCGTTTTGATGTGCAACGTCGCTTCTAATGGCCATAACTTTTGGCATAGGTGGAGTTGTAGGGCTCATAATATATAAAATTGAAGCTGATTCAGAGACCTATATTTGTTGTAGACTAACCTAGTTTCAGGCCTAAATTCCATTATTTAGGCCTCTATTTTGGGCTTTAAATTTTTATGTTCTTTTTTGTTTTTATTTTGGACTTTTGTTGGGTTTTTTTTTATTTTTTTCCTTTAGGGTTTCGTGATCACTATTTATTTATGATGTTCTTAGAGAATAGATAGTTTTGGATGTTTAATGAATTAATTTCCAATTTTTCAAATATTTGTATTCTTAGGAATCAATAATTTTGATGCCTAATTCCTGGTAGTCTTAGGATTCAACGGGTTTTGAAAAATCATTGACTAGCAATCATGCGCGATTTAATAGTCATGATATTTATCTGTTCTTATATACCTTCCGCTATGTCACTTTCTAACCAAAATTCACATTTAGAGAACTTAGCGTAAAGTTGATGTTTCCTCAATGTTTATAAAACCATCCTCAAGTGATAAGCATGCTCTTTCTCTGATCTCGAATATACCAAAATGTCATCAATAAATACAATGATAAAATGATCTAAGAAAGGTTTAAAGACCCTATTCATTAGATCCATAAAAGCTGCCGGAGCATTAGTAAGGCCAAACGACATTACTAAAAACTCATAATGACCATACCGTATTTGGAAAGCAGTCTTAGGTATATCTTCCCTTCTAATCCTCAATTGATGATATCTTGACCTTAGGTTAACCTTAGAGAAAAATTTAGCACCTTGTAATTGGTCAAACAAATCACCAATTCAATAAAGTGGGTATTTGTTACATACAGTCATCTTATTTAACTGTCGATAATCAATACAAAACCAGGAGTGAACTATCCTTCTTCTTTATAAATAGGACTGGAGCACTCTGTGGTGATATACTAGATCTGATGAAGCCTTTATCAAGCAACTCCTGAAGTTGCTCTTTCAACTTTTTTAATTCCGCAGGCGCCGTCTTATAAGGTGGCATTGATATAGGAGTAGTACCGGGAACTAAGTCAATGAAAAACTTAATCTCTCTATCAAGTAGTAACCCCGATACTCCTCAGGAAATACATTTGGAAATTCTTTCACTACTGGAACATCCTGCACACTATTAAACTCCATCGAAAGATCCTTAACTGATGCTAAGTATCCCTGACATTCATGCCTAAGCAACTTTTGTGTCGTAATGGCAAAAATTAAATTAGGTGGAATGGTTTGCTTATTTCCCAAAAAGAAAAACTCCTTGTCACCCAGAATCTAGAATACTACTTTCTTCTCTCGGCAATCTAAGGTGGCATAATGATTTGCTAACCAATCCATACCCAAAATGATGTCAAAACCTAAAACTGGTAACACCATCAAGTCTGCTACCAATTACCTTACTTTAGCCACTACAGGACATAAATGAAAAACTAACCTCACCTCTACAGAATAACTAAGCAGTGTAGTAACATACATAGGTTCATGCATCTCTTCCAAAAGAACATCAATTTTCAATGCAAATGCTGGGAATATAAAATAATGCATGGCACTAGGATCAAGTAATACTCTAGCTTCAAGATTGTTGACTAGAAGTGTACCTAAAACCACTGCATTGGATGCCTGTGCATCTTGAGGTATGAGTGTAAAAACTCTAGCCTGGCCATGTTTAGCCTAATGAGAACTAAAAGCCTGACTCTGTCTTAAACTCCCAAATCTACCTCTAAAATATCTTCTACCAAAACCACAGCCCCGTTGGTCACTATACTGAGAGCTTCCTTATGAACTGGATGGTGCTAAGAATCCCTAAGGCTACTGAAAGATAGGCTGTTCTACACTAGTAGAGGACTGTTGGAGCATAGATTGTGGATACCCTACAATTGGACAATCTCTAATCATGTGTCCAAATTACCCACAGCGAAAACAAGCTTATGGAGAAATGTAATAAGAACCTTGATGAACTCTATCACATTGTTGACAAACAAAAGGAACTGAACCTAAGCTATGATGTCCTGAGCTCTAGCCACTACCACTGCTGGCTCTTGACCTATAAGTAGCACCTCATTTGATAAATCATTAACATAGAATCTCTAATGGTTGCACTATTGTCTTGCATAATTCTCATGAAATCTTGTATAACAATATCAGCCTGTGGCACTTCTGGCTCAACCTCCGCTGCCTGTCTAGCCCTTTGGGCTCTGTACCTACCATGCCTTCCTACAGTAGCATCGGGGCATGTGCCTCATCAAATGTCTCCTACTCAACCCTAGCAAGGAATTGAGCTCTCCTGTTCATTCTAAAAAGAGACATATAAACAAATAAGCATAACCTAAAAGGACACACAGATCTATAAACAAGGATGACTTACAATGATGAAAAGGAATCCTAATTTTCCACAGTAACTACTAGAACAACACTTTAGGTCCTAAGACATGAACTATTGCTCTAATACCACTTTTGTCACAATCCAAAATGGGCACATGACCAACACGTGAGATATGGAAGACTAAACCTTCCTAAAAATAATAATTGAAACCATATCACACAATAATAAAATCTCAATATGCATACATAAATAATATATTAGTTAAAAATTTATCATAAAATCAATATCTGACATTAATACATCACAGTAACTACAACCATTTATTACTGCAGAATCTAGATTAGATACAAGTCCAAAATACAAGAAAAATTATATTGACTACCTGAGGAGAACAAAAGAGGCAGTCCTAATGATCAAGTATGAGAAGGAGGTTGCTGACCTAAAAAATAATTGAGGGGAGTCAGACCTCACTGAGTAAATTAAATATCAAACATAAGTTACCAATAGTAAATTAATTAACATAATAAAATATTTACAAAGTATGCATATGCAATGCAATGCTCAACAAAAATACAAATCAAAGATAACAGTCAATAATTATGAAGAGGAATATATATAGAACCCAAAATATAATAGTAATAATAATATAATAATATTAATAATAATATCTACTCTACACCTCGATGACTGCGGGGAATAGCTCACCAACAAACCAGCCTGTCCCTAATAAAATATCTTAAGTCATAAGGCTCTCTTATACCAATAATGACCACGAACGTAGTTCATCAAAGGACCGGTCATACTTAATAGTCCAAATATGAATAAACAGGTCCATGACTATAGAGAATATCTCATCCTAAGTCGTACGACTGTGAATCTCATAATCATATCATATATCATATATCGATATATATATATATATATATATATATATATATATATATATATAACTGGTACCAATGCGCACCTGGTCCTGATGAATGCCCATCAGGTGGCAGGTTCTACTGCATCCATCTCCATACAATCACAATCACACACAATATTCACACTTCATAGAACTTGATGCAAAAGCATATATAATGCACATATATAGATATTAAATAGTAATGATAATAATAGTAATAATAATGCTTGATGTTATCATGAATTATGCTTATATGTGTATACACACACACGGACACACAGACACACATATATATATAGATTATTGGCAACAGATGAGTGATATTAACTTACCTGATTGACGTGCAGTCCTAACTGGGCCTCGAGATAATGGCCCTACTCCGGAAGAATCTATAATTAAGAATAATAAAAATAATATAAGAACCTACTTCCTAATGTCTATAATTCTAAAAAAAAAACTCAAACCATCTATAAAGACTAAAAACACAATTTATTAGGAATCTACAAAAAATTCAGCAGAACCTCCCCTAAGATATAGATATCTTCCTACTAAAGTAGTGCCAATCCTGTAATAAAATAACTATACTTCCAAACACAGTCACAACTTAAGCTCAGTTACCCACCATATTGCAATTAAATTTAACTGAGCCTCACAAGCACAATTCATAAAATAAACACTTCACTCAACTCAATTATTATATGAAATATATCCATTACTATTTATCAATTATAGAATTATTCAACTCAGAATTATAGTCAGATAACAAAAATTTCAACATAGATAAAACCCGACATAAATCTTCATGGATTTTTAATTTGCAAACTATTAAGAATTTAATAAAATCATCAAAAAAAATATTAATCCTCATCATTTCTAGTATTTATTAAAAATATAATCAAGCCATGTCAGCCTGCCGGAATATTCTGTCCCCGTCGCCGGAATATTCCGCCGGTGACAAAAAATTACAATACATACATAAATAGAATACCCACAACTTTAATTTCATTTTATATAACTATACCTAAGCCTAATTCTTATTGAATTGCACAGAATTGAACTTAAGAACAAAAACTTAAAATTCACAATTACCTCCAATCGGGGTGGTTGCCGGCGGCGATCGAAGAAATTGACGGAGGAGAAATGATGCCCGGAAGTTGGTGAACAGATTGGCAGCGATAGGAGTGGCAACCGACGGTGGCAGCGGCGATGGCACCTTTCCTTCTCCCTTTGATAGCTTGAATGGATGGAGAAGAAGAAGAGGAAGAAGCTACTGCTGCTATTGGCTAGAGCTGAAGATGAGGAGGAGGAACTGCGGTGACAGTGAGGTAGCAGCGGTGAACAATAAGGTGGTGGCAGCAGGCGTAGGCGGGGTAAAAGAAGAAAAGAAAAAGAAAAGGAGAAAAGAAGAAAAGGGTTTGTTTAAAAAAATTATGTATATACAAGATTAAAAAAATAAGATTTTATCCACTCAGTCCCCCTTTAAATAATTTTTACCAAAATAATACTTAACTTCTTAATTACTCATAAAAATATACATTCACATAAATGTATATAATTATAGGGTGTTACAGTACCAAATTTAAGAATTTAGGGTCATAATTGGACTTTAAAAAATATAAAGTACCAAAGTGAGAATTGAGGTAAATATTAGGGTCATTTTTTAACCTTTCCCTTATTATTTTTGGTTTAAAAAATGAGTAGGTTGAAAAATAGGTGTAAAAAAATATAATATAAGTAAGTTTTAATGTATATTGTTGAAGTTTAAAAATCTGAGAGTAAGAATAAAATTATAATATAATATATGTAAATGATTATAGTGTGTGGTGTTGTAGTCTAAAATCTCACATTGAATAAGAGTAAAGTAATTATTGAATGAATTGCCTATAAAGTTGGCATATGATTCATATTAAGCTAATTAGCCTTTTGGTTAGTATAACTTCTAAACAAAACTTAGTTATCCCTTTAGTAGTTGAGCCTAAGTTTATTGAAGCTTTCGTGGTCGAGTTCAGGAGTTGAGCTTGAGGTAGCCTTTTTACCGTTTAGCTTGAGTTCAATCGTGCCAAATTTGAGTCTTAGAGTTGATAATTATTTCAAGTTCGAGCTTTAATTTTTCTTTGAGAAGTCGAGCTCAAGTTTGCAAGAATTTGGGTCGACACGACTCCATTACACACTTATGCTGGAGATGAAGATGATCACATTACTCTTAACTAGGGTTGTGAAAATAAGTTGGTGGAACGTGTTTATTTCAAGTTGACTCACTCTAGCCTCCCGATTAGGATCTAGATAGCACGAACACGAAAAATGGAGACACGAATATGAGAAAATTACTTCTAATTGAAGTGTCTCTTTTTATAATTGGAGTGTATAGGAAGTATCGGACATAGAAAAATACAGACACGGATATAAAGAAATGCCTACTAATTAAAATGTTCGTGCATCATAGATTAGGATCATTACAAATACGGCTCATTATTAATCGTATCAAATATTTCAATCCTAATATAACACGATAATTAAATGAGTTGTACGAACACGACATATATAAAATTCCTTTATTTAAATGGATTGTGTAGATCATAAAATTCGACAGGACCCATTTAATCTCTATAATATTTATCACCTATAAAAATATCATTTTTCAAAAAAAATCTATAATAATATTCATAATCCAATAACTTGCATAATACAATGTCAATAATTACCAAAATTACAAAAAACATAGATAAAAGAGTCATGTTATGATCCAACATGACACGTATAATTAAACGGGTTATGATTGGTTTATGTGTCAACCTGCGACACGATCAAATATAAATTTTGTCATACACGGATCGATCCATTTTTGACACGAACACATTTAACACCAACCCTAATTCACTAACTTTGCATATTAAAAGAATTATGTTCGTGTGTCATTACCTATTTTGATACTCTACTCTTTTTTTTTTAGTGTGAACTACTGGTATTTAAAATTTATCAAACTTTCACTACTAGAAAACAAGGATTTAGCGACGGATTTTTCTGTCACTAAATCCCTGAATTCCATCGGTAATAACATTATCGATGGATTACCGACAAAAAATAATCCGTCGGTAAAATCCTCGTCGCTAATTATTACCGATGAATTTTGAACGTGACAGAATTACCGATGGAATTGAATCCGTTGGTAAATACCGACATAATAGAATCTGTCAGTAATTTTGGCTTTTTTCTTTTTTTGATAATAGTTGTATAATTATTTATTAGATTTTTTATATGATTGTGGCTGTTGTAAATTGTATAAACATTCATTATAATTTAAATAGAAATTATAATTGTATTAAAAATAATATAAATAAATATATTTGAAATACAAAAAAAAAATGATAATAAATTAATAATATACAAAAAAACATACAATTTATTAACAATTTCAAAAATGTGTTACATAAACAGTGTAAAAACCTACTGGTCCGCTAAATCTGTGGTATGATCTAAACCAAGATCACCCTCAACATCTGAAGGAGCTGTGTATGAAGGTGGAGAAGGAGATGATTGTAGAGGTACAAGAGGTCGCATACCAGAAGTGTGTGCCCACCTCGTCAAAGTCTCTAGCTCGCACCGGAATATGCTAACCTGCTCATTATACTCATGGCGAAGCTCAGATCGAATAATCTCTAATCTACTCTACTAATCTACTCTACACAGACCTCTCAACCGCATCATCAAAAATGGCCTGAGAAGGAACCAAGTCCTGCATCGAGGATGTCGCACCAGTACTGTGGAAACTGCTCACATAGTATGTTGACACTGAAGATCCAACACCGTAGACTCGTTGTTTTTGTACTCCTTCAGCTTCTTGAAGGAAAATCTGGTTCTCATCAACTTCAGGTGCCTCTCCTCCCTCCTCTGCTGGTTGTGAAGCGGCAGCCATCATCCTTTCGATACGCGCCTAAATCAAATGATAAAAATCAAATACATTATCATATTATGTAATATATGTAAAAACTACTTACATATGTACATTATTTATTTGTGGCCATTGAACATAATACAATACCCAGTGAAAATATTTTTATACTTACATTAACTGTCTCTGATCTCTTATCAATAAATTTGCTTCTATCTGACTTGCTGGTGTGGGTGGCCTTGAACAATTTATGTGCACTTGGTCGCACTCCATCCTGCTCAGTCTACATATTATTTACGGTTTTAACAAATGAATAATATATTATATTATTATAAACAAAAATGAAGAATATAATGAAATAATTAATATTAATACATTAATATAGTTCA
>CATIWO010067515.1:0-11885 GCA_949673435.1 Macaranga tanarius | reverse complement strand
CTATACCAAACAAAGAATTATCAGGAACCGGATATTGGGTAGCTTGAACTACTAAGGAAGCATCCATCTCAATAATCACGGGATGTATTTGTAAGGATTTAATCCAGCTCAGGGCCTCTTTAAGACCTATTGCTTCAGCTACATTATTTTATTTGCTAACAAAGACACGAAAGAATTGAAAAATAGAGTATAATCACGTTCTGGTTGCCAGCAAATTTTACTAACTACAATCATACAATTTTAGTAAAAACAAACAGTCTGGTCAATAGAGGACCATATAGCATTTACCATATTTCCTAATTCCAACATGAATTGTGAAAATTGTCTTGCAGTTAATCAATGAAGCTGTCTTCTTTGTAATCTTAACAGAACCTAATGAAATTCTATACTGCTTCAAGTAGCAAGCATCATTAACTTTTAGGTGGCAAAACAGTTTGACATAAAACATATAAAAACTTGTATAACTACAAAACTACCCTGGAAAATGATATAATTCCTTGAAAATCAGATTTAATGGAGCTCCTATTCAACTATAAACATATCATATGACTTTGTTATAATCTTGTTTCTGGTATTTCACAAATTAGCAAAACAATGAAATGTTGTAGATTAAACTTCATTTTTTTCCCCAAAAGTATTACATTAATTTGGGAGACTAGTGGCTATCTCAACCTACTAAATTCTGCAGAAAAAAGACAATAACTATCAGCATATCTGAAATTTCCACATTTTCAAGCAAATTCGAGGTAAACAGAAACTGCTCATATTGGAACTGAAGCCTGAATTAACCTTTAAAGCAATCTAAAACAAGCACCACTTCCAGTATCTGACCACAAACAATGTTTATCATCTACCAATAACTTAAAGCATTAATCAAGAACAAAGAACAGAAACTGACCAAAACACCAATTCTAACATCTAAGCATGAAAATGAGAAACTTAATGAGCTCAAGCAAAAAAAAGAACAAATCAGAGAGAATAGAAGAAAATCTGACCAAAGTATTGAATACCCAGATGAAGAATTGAGCCCATTAACATGATCATTCACCAACAAAAGCATGAATCCGAAGAACCTTGCAGTTCTGAAACTGAACAGTTAACGTTAAAAAAGAGAAAAAAAAAAAAACATAAACCCAGATAAGAAAATTAAGAGTATTAAAATCTTGAATAGTTTAATAACTTCAGCAGCAGCATCTCAATAATTGAATCATTTCTTGACACTAAGCAGCAACACTTGACAAGAAGCAAAATGAAAAGTGGTGACGTGGGGAAAGCAGCGTGATTGCAGGCGCCCTGGAATTGCGTGTCCTACCTTTGGAACAAAAACTAACTATTTTACACTAAAAAGAGAGTCAAATAAATTGGATCTACCTATCCATGCATTGACATCTATATAATCAAATCTTCACACCTTTGCATGTACAGTTTTTAGTTTAAACATATATTTTTGTTCTTGCTTTTGGTTTCTATGTTATTACATATATTATATTGGTTCTTGATGTTGATATATATAATTGTTAAGTGAATCCAATGAAGATAAGATTTTTGGATGAATCATAGAATATAGGGTATAATTTTCTTAAATTTTCTTGTTTTTCACTTTATTTGATGTAGTAGTAAAATCATATTCCATTAACAATTATTGAAATCGTGCGATATAAATTATTTTTACTTAAATAATATTTTAAATTTCAAACTTAAAATATGGAGTCTCATTAAATTAATTATTTAAAAACTTTAACAATCTAACTGAATTTGTTAAATTTCAATAAATTTTTAAATAAAAAATAATCTATTGATTGAATTAAACAATAGTAGCTAATGATATTTGCGCCTTGTATTATTAAAATTTTACTTCAAAATAAATTTAAAAATAAAACTTTATATTAAATATCTTAATTTATATAAGAAAGTGTATTCATTAGAATTTAAATTTGAAATTTTAATATATCTCTTCTGGTTTGATAAAAAAGAAATTAAAAGTTAAACTAAGTTAAACTCATTTGCAATTTTCATTTTAATTTTGTATTTAAAGCAATTTCTATTCAATTTAAGGTTAATTTTATTTTTGACTTTATAAATTGCAAATATAAATTTAACTATAATTTTTATTAAAAATTAATATATTTTATAGAAAATTAATATATTTTATATTTTATAAAAATTTAACTATAATTTTAAAAATTCTTTTAAACAAGAAAAATTAGATAATTGAAGTAATCATATTTATAAAAAAAAAAAATCTTTGTAGAAAGTATTAAAAATAATAAAATCATCAAACGAAGTATTTTAAATATGAAAATAACATTAGGCATTAATTAATCTTATTTGTAGCATAATATTAACCAATAATAGAAATATCTATACTGTTTGTTAATAAAGTTAATGAAAATTAGATTTATATTTGAATTTCAAAATTTAAAATTTGTTATTTTAATTATATAAAATAAAAATATTTAATTATTATTATTTATAATATAGTTCACTCACCGTTAAACCTCTATAGTGTTAAAAATAATTATTTAATTGGTAATGGGAAGTTGGGTGTCTTCTTTAATGGCGGCTAGGTGTTGCCCTTTTCTAGCGTTGGATTTCCCATTGTGAAGTTGACATTTCCCTCACGCAACGTTTCTATTTGATTTTCATGCCGTTAAATGTTTGAAAATTAGTACTCTGCGCTAATCATCCTGTGAGGTACCCCTTATTTTAGTCTGTACGAAGGTTCGCCATTTATTGGCTTGCTACAAGTTCAAGTACCAAATGTTTGACTTTTGAGCCATGTCTTTATTCAAACTTTGTCAGGCTCATGTAGGCCTGAACTTGTATGATTGGGAAAGGGTGAAATGCTTTGTTCTGATATATGTAGGAATCCGAAGCCGTGGTAAAAGATATGTTGTTTTCGTTTTTAAACTATTACCATCAAATGAAGATAGAAAGTAGACAGGCTTTTGCTGTAGTACTACCACTGCCACCAACAATAGCAAATACATTAGGAGCAGCAACAACAACAAACAAAAATCTTACCATCTGCCATACTGAGGCAAAATGACATGAAATAAATTCCCTATAAATAATCAAGGATCAAATTCAGAATAATGAAATCTTCACCTCTTGATCAGTTAGTCCAAACAATAAAAAATATATGAAAACTTAAACTTTTAAATCAATAACAAACCAACAACAAAAACTATAAAATAATGAAGGAATGAATGCCACTTTTAGTAACAATTTGAGTTTTTGAATAATAAGTTGGAGGTAATCGCCACAAGTATAAAATTGAGAGAATCTCAAAGTTAGGATCAAATGTAAAAAATGTACCGAATTTTAACTTTATTTCATTTGGATTACTAAACTTTAATTTATATTTTTTTAAATATAAACTTATATGTAATTTCATAACAGTTACTTAAAAAAAATTTTGACCCCCGAACATATCCATAATTACCAAATCTAAAATTAAATTTTTTTACAAATAAATTTATATTTTCTATACATCTATAAGAAATTAAAAAAAAAAATTTGAAAATTATCTTGAGGAGTGAACCAAAATTGTGGACTAGAATAAGGTCTAGTAACATATAAAATACATTATGGACTAAATATTTCTTAGACTCTTTGAAATTTGTGGACCAAATTAAAAAATTTAAAATTTTAAGGATTAAAAAGTTTCAGATGAAAATTTGAAGGACTAAAATTTTTGACAGTACCCTTTTTAAAACAAAATCAAAGTTAGATTACCAAAAAGAAATAAATTGACGTTTAGTATTTAAACTGTAATAAATATAAAGTTGGTGACCATCACTACATTTAACCCCTCAAAGTTAATTAAGAAAAGAAGTTTATAAAACTTTCAAAATATAATTAATAACTTATTTATGGGTGAACTGATAGAAAACTTATTGGAAATAAACCCTATAATCTTTTCTTGTCTAGAAAATTGTTTGATAGAAAACAATTAATCGGAAGCGTACCTTGATCCATGACTTCAATTCCTTCAAGTTTTATCCCTCTTTTTATTCTACCCTTCTACGTTCTTTGATGGAGAAGAACGGTCCGTTTAAAAACTGATTCTATATATTGTACGTCAATTTTTTTTTTATAATCATTAACATATATCTATAGAAGGAAAAGGAAAGGGATTTTATAACCCCACATGATTCTAACTTTCTTTAAGCCCAATAACCATAATAATTGTCCTTGCTTTATTTAGAACCAGTCCATTAATTACATGGGCTACACAGATTATTAAAATAATCTAACAATCTTTCACTTGGCTCATATTACGACTTGGTGATTCAATAACTTTAAGTGCGCACCATATATTGAATCTATCAAGTCATCCTTAATTGAATTGAAATGATTGGATCATGGCGGTCACAAGTCATTTATCGACATGATTCTTTCCATGTACCACAAAATCAACTCAATTCATAGTCTTTAATTGAGACATACTGTAATAATCAATTTCATTGTTATCACTAAAATAATATTGTATACAACATTATATGAATAACAAGTAAATAAGCAAAAACATAACTTTAATTGAATTCACAAGTGTCATAATAAAAACAAGCTAGACAACCAAATGTATATATATACATATCTGGATATCATGCTAACAAGGACTTATCTATGATGCCCATACTTTTAACATAGCCAATAAATATTTTGGGTGGCAATCCTTTAGTTAACGGATCCACTATCATCATATCAGTACCAATATGCTCAATTGACACTTTATGTTTTTGCACTTCTTCTTTGACTGATAAGTATTTCAAATCCATATGTTTTGCACCTTTAGAATACTTATCATTCTTAGAGAAGAAAACAGCTGCAGAATTATCACAGTAAATTCTTAACAGTCTAGTTATACTGTCGATAATATCTAGACCTAAGACAAAGTTTCGCAACCACAATGCATGAACAGTGGCCTCAAAGCACGCCATAAATTTAGCCTCCATAGTGGAAGTAGCAATGACAGACTGCTTTCCACTTTTCCATGAAATTTCTCCTCCAGCCAATAGGAATATGTAACCAAATGTAGATTTTCTCGAATCTACACAATCGACATAGATCGAATCCAAATATCCAATCACCTCAAGATGGTTTGACTTTCTGTACGTGAGCATATAATCCTTAGTGCCTAGTAAATATCTACATACTTTCTTTGCAGCTTTCCAATGGTCCATTCCAGGAATACTTTGATATTGGCCTAACATTCCAATAATAAAACTGATATCTGGCCGAGTACATGTTTGAACATACATCAAGCTCCCAATAACTAATCTATAGGGAATAGACTCCACTGCTTTTCATTTTAAATCATTCATAGGATATTGCATCTCAATAAACTTGTCCCCTTTCTGAATTAAAACTATTCATACGGAGTATTTTTTCATTCTAAATCTCTCTAATACTTTCTCAAAGTAAGTCCTTTAAGACAATCCTAATAGCCCTTGTGATCTATCACGGAATATTTCTATTCCTATCACATTGGATGCCTCACCCATATCTTTCATTTTGAAATTCTTAGAGAGAAATTTTTTAACATCGTGTAACAAACCAACATCATTAGCAGCAAGAAGGATATCGTCAACATATAGGATTAACATAATAAATTTGTTGCCACTAACCTTTATATAGATACACCGATCAATAAGTGCTTTACAAAACCATACGATGTAATGGTATTATTAAACTTAAGGTACCATTGTCAGGAAGCTTGTTTCAATCCATATATTGACTTCTTTAACTTACACACTAAGTGTTCCTTTCTTGTGGTTAAGAAACCTTCCTGGTTGGTCTATATAAACTTCCTCTTCCAAGTCACCATTAAGAAAGACGGTCTTTACGTCCATTTGGTGAAGCTCCGGATCATAATGAGCCACCAAAACTATAATAATTCTTAAAGAGTCCTTTTTTGAAACTGGAGAAAAGGTTTCTTTATAGTCAATGCCATCCTTTTGAGTGTAACCTTTAGCAACAAGTCTGACCTTATACCTTTCGATGTTGCCCTTTGAGTCACGTTTGGTCTTGAAGACCTATTTGCAACCGACTTATTTTAAAGTTTTAGGCAACTCAACTAGATCCCAGACCTTATTGTCATCCATTGATTTCAACTTTTCTTTCATAGCATTGAACCATTTTTTAGAATTGTTAAATTCCATGGCTTGTTTAAATGAGACTGGATCCTTATCAACACTCAAGTTACATTCATGTTCAAGTGAATAAACCATATAATCATTTAAAATAGCTGGCCTTTTCTGCCTTACAGACCTTTGTAATGCCATTTCTTGTGGTGTCACTTGCTCATTTTTAACTCGCTCATTGTTAACTAGTTCGTCATTAATATGTTCATCTGGTGGGTTTAGTGTGATGCCCACAATCACCACCATACAATTAACAACAATCCACCAAGTCATGTGGCATAAGAAAATTTTCTCAAATGCACTCATTTGTATATATGAAAACTCATATGAGTATACAATGTTTAACATTTTACATATATTAATATATGACAAACATCTACACAACATCATATAGATATGCCGACATGATATGCATGATGAAGGTTGGATGCACCAAACTCATTTTAGCCCACCTAAGACTCCAATGCAAGCCTCAATCTAAGTCTAATCGAGTCCTGAAAAATTTCAACGCAAAGGGGGTGAGCTTGCAACTCAATAAGCAACTAACACATTTGTACACATATAGCAAACTCATAAGTAATGAATTAATTTAAGATCATATCCAATGCATAAAATAAATCTCTAGAGGTAATAAGATACTTTTTAAAACCTTTGCTACCTTTATATATAATTACCATAAAGTTCCATTACCATTGGCACTACATCGAGTGCGTACGGGAGTTCAAATGAAGAAGGAGCAAGTGAGCAATAAAATGTCAAGCTCTGTTAGAGAATCTTAATGATAGATTCAACTCAAACTCAAAACATAAAAGTTGTAAAAGACTCTTTAAAGTTTTTCTAGCATCAAACCATGCTCCATTTAGAGCTCTATAACTCAAGTTATAGTCAAAATATAGAGACAAAAGTGTGCAGAAGGAGGAGGCTGGGCTCCTCACGGTGGTGAGGAAGTGGCTCGCGACCGCGAGCAGGCTCCTCATAATCGTGAGCCAGACCGTGAGCAGCCAAGCTCTAGCCACTTTACTGTACAATTTGGCCTGGGGTGCTCATGATTGCTTTCTCACGGTCGTGAGTAGACCGTGAGCAACCTAAGCAAGGCCAAAACTTCATTTTAACTATTCTAATGCTTACCAAACCCTTCATACTTGCATATAACTCAAATCAAGTTTAAAAACACTCTATAAACATACCACACCTCACAAACACATTCACTAATACATGATTCTCAATCAAACACGAGCTTTAAGCATCAATACTCATCATTCACAACTAAAAACCACCCATTCATATATTGCATCTTATTTCAAAGCATAAATCAAAGTACGTACGTATCATCACACCCATTAATATCCACATACTCATATTTAACAATATATTTCATATTCATAACTCAATTCATATAATTCAAGAATTCACATGTTCATATAGCATTCTCAGTATTCGATATCCGGCCGGATTCATCCTCACATAATCACCTTCCACTTAGCCTCATTGGCTATATTCTTCACAATTTCAAAATCAATCAAATGGCCATTAGTGAGACTGTCCGCTCAACTCAGTCTCACTTTCACATATAACATTTATGGGTAGCTATAAACCCGACTCAGTTTGTCCATCACACACAATATTTCAATATCAATCACATGGCCATTAGTGAGACTATTCGCCTGGCTCAGTCTCACTTCTCATATGGGTAGCTATACGCCCGGCTCAGCTTGTCCATCCACAATCACATATCCTTACATTCCTCATATGTTTCACCTTTAAGTGAAACATAACACAACCAATATAACATAATAATATTCCCATGCTATTGCATCTCAATAAGTCATCATCAATAATTCACCAACATTCCATCCATGCTCACATTCATAGCATTCAACATACACAATTATAAATAAAAAATATACCGCTCATATACCAAAAGTATACCAAAATTATGAATCAGAAACTAAAAATATACCAAAAGTAAACCAACCATATACCAACAGTATACCACAATACACACAACACACATATATCATCATTTGCCAACATCATCATTTGGTAACTAATCCTCACATTATCAATACACAACAAGGTATAAATTCATTTCCATATCATAATCAACACAATTGCATTACAATAAATCATCATCTTAACATTTCATCCTCAATCACTAATTCACAATTCATTTATCTTTAGTAAGTGAAAATATAATTATACACAATAGAGTTTAGCCTATATATATACATATGTAAGTAATTACTTACCTCCAAGTGCTCTCTACTTCAAAAAGGGTCTTTATTCTAATTATGACTACCTTTTTTCCTTTTATCAACTCCTACATATAGTCATTTATCAATCTTCCAAAACAACCATTACACTTACACCAAATTCAACTAGATATAATTAAATACTACAAGTTCAATACAGCCATATGATGCATACACAAGTCTAATGACCATGAAAATAATACTGAAGCTAGTCTTTACTAATAATTCCAATTGAAATTACTCAAATCAGATATGTATAGAATAAATTATGGATTTTTGAATAATTCGGGTGCAACAGGGATGATAGCATGAGTAAGAAAATGTTAAGCCCTGCCAGACCATCTTAATAGAAATTTCAGTTCAAGGTCAAAACACAAAAGTTGCATTAGACTCTCTGAAGTTTTTAGAGCATCCAACCTTGCTCAAATCAGAGCTCTACAACTTAAGATATGATAAAAATACTAGGACTGATGCAGCATAAAAACAGAACATAAAACCTAACTTCAATTAACAAAAACACATGCTTAGCTTACCAAATTAATGCTCAAATTGCTAATAGTTTCCCTCAAACTTCCCAAAAATTATTGATAAATGAGTAGGGAATATCAAAATCTCCCAAAGCTTTATTAAGAACACTCTTCTTTCTTATAAAAAAAAAAATCTCTACACACTATCAACATATACACACATATAAATATACACCAATCAAAAACTCCCATATGTGCACTTATTAGCCAAGTAATTACTCATGATTAAAACAAAGAAAAACTATTGATATATGTAGAGATTATCACCACAATAGCCATTCCACCCCTTAAATGAATGGAACTATTACCTAATAACCCCTAACTTTATATTGTGACAATATAATCCCAACTTTCCATACAATTAGGTCCCTCTCTACAATCACACACACTCCCAAACTTAAATTAAGTCCATTACTCACCCATGTATAAAAGGCAATGTATACGTCAGATATATGTACTAGAGGGTGGGTGTTACATTCAGAATGTTACTTTATTATTCTAACATATTACAAAACTATGGTACAATAAGAGGAACAATAACCGGAGGAGAAACAGTGTAAAAGTTTCCACCCGAGTCTCTTAAACATCCACCTTACATAGTTCACCACTCCCACTATATTGACCATTCTCAATGAACCGAGCATTACCAGACTCAATTATTCTTGTAATGTAGTTAGGGCAATAAAATATGTACCCTTTTGATTTTTCAGGATAGCTGATGAAATAACCACTAACGGTCCTTGCATCAAGCTTCTTTTCATGTGAATTATATATCCCTATTTCTGCCGGGCAACCCCAAATATGTAGGTGCCTTAAACTGGGTTTCTTTTCTGTCCACAGTTCATAAGGAGTTTTAGGAACTGCCTTACTAGGAACCCTATTAAGCAGATATACATCAATCTTTAATGCATGCATCTATAAGGATAAAGGTATAATATTGTAACTTAATATGCTCCTAACCATATCTATAAGAGTACGATTCTGCCTTTCAGCTACACCATTTTATTGAGGTGTACCAGGCATTGTATACTGTGCACATATGCCTCGACTTTCAAGGAACTTTACAAATGGCCTGGACATTGTCCTTTCTCATTAAATTTACCATTATATTCACCAACCCTATCAGACCTCACAACTTTCACTTTTCTATCTAGCCGCTTTTCTACCTCGTTAATGAACATCTCTGGGATGTCCATTGATTGAGACTTTTCATGCAGCAAATACAAGTAATAATACTATGAGAAGTCATCGATAAAAGTGATGAAATACTTTTCACCGCCTTAAGATGGAATGTTGAAAGGACCACATATATCAGTGTGTATTAACTCAAGAAGTTCATTGCTTCTTGTGGCTGGATTCTTTGATATGTGTCTAGTTTGCTTACCTTTAATGCAATCTATACACATTTCCCAGTCAGCAAAATCCAATTGAGGTAAGATTTCATTTTTCACTAACCTTAATACTCCTTCTTTGGATATATGACCCAATTTTTTATGCCATAAGAAAGCGGAATATTCATTATGTGCACTACGTTTGTTACTTATACTATGTTCAACATAAAATAGGTATTCAACAAAATTAACATCAAGATTAAAATGATACAAACAGTTAATTAAAGTACCAGAACCAAAATAGTACTTTTATTTGTATAATGAAAAAATATTGTTTCTAATCTTAAAATTAAAACCTACATCATCCAACTTCCTAACATAAACTAAATTTCTAGCACATTTGGGAATGTAAAGACACTTTTCTAGATCCACGTAACATTTAATATCCAGGATCAATCTGTACGTCCCAATTCCCTCTATTCGTGCATTCATCTTGTTCTCCATATAGAAGAACTTATCAGTTCCACTTATGGGCTGGATCAAAATAAATCCCTGTATAACATATGATACATGAGTAGTTGCACCAGAATCTAACCACCAGGTATTATTAGGCACTTCAATAAGATTTGATTTAAAATATATTGAAACATAGTATGTACCTTTCTTTTCAAACCAAATCTTCCTTTTCGGGCAATCTTTCTTAAAGTGACAGGCCTTCCTACAAAACTAGAACTTCAGCTCTTTATGGAATTGACCCTCATGAACCTTTATTTGGGCTTTGTCTTTTCTCTCATCCTTCTTTCCCGATTTGGTCTTATTGTTGCTGGCTCCGTTATGAAATATGAGATGAATATAATGATCCTTTATTTTTTTTAATCTCCCTTCCTCTTGAACCAACATGGCTTTGATTTCTTGAAGGTTCCATTTTTTCCTTAAAGGTTCACCTGGAACTAGCCAAACTCAAGAGGAAGTGAGTTGATAATAAACTGAACTAAGAAGGATCCACTCATATACATGCCATCAATTTCAGCTTTGCTGCCAGGTTTTCCATGCTTATTACATGATCATGAATGGGCTGTGACCAATCAAACTTCTTAGTTGTCAGCTGACTCATTAAGTTCCCTACAATGGACTTGTCAGCTATGCTCGATTGGGAGTATTCCTTAATTTTCAATATGAACTCCTTTGCATTGTCCATTTTAGGCATTACTGGCTGTTGGGCTCAGGGGGAGCCAGCGATCACCCTTAGACTATAGAGGGATGGAGTTAAATGGTTTAATGCCAGTTTCTAATCACCAATTGGTTTTTAGAAGCATATGGCAACCATTAACTTCAGAACTCTGTGGTTAAGCGTGCTCGAGTTGGAGAAATCTCATGATGGGTGACCATTGGGAAGTTTGTCAAAAAGCGCCTCGATCCTAATAAGTGGTATCAGAGCCTGGTCATATGGTCGATGGGTGGGCTAGCACCGGATCAACCAGTCGATGGTGGGCTAGCACCTGGTCAACCAGTCGGTGGTGGGCTAGCACCTGATCAACTCATCTAGCAGAGTGGACTGGCACTGTGTCAACTAGCAGAGTGGGCTGGCACTGTATCAACTAATCGGTGGTGAGCTAGCATCGAGGA
>CATIWO010067485.1:0-15828 GCA_949673435.1 Macaranga tanarius | reverse complement strand
TTTTGACGTTATTTATTATTTTTTAGTTGTTGAAGGTTGTTTTTAGATTGTTTTGACCTTTTCTAATTGTTTTGTTTCTTTAAATATTATAAATTTTTTACTAGTTATTCTTAATTATTTTCTGGTTGTTTTCTAATTGTTGAATGATTATTTTGAGGTTGTGTGAGGTTGTGCGAAGTTGTTTTGATGTTATTTATTATTTTCTAGTTGTTGAAGGTTGTTTTGATATTTTTTAATTGTTTTATTTCTTTAAATATTATAATTTTTTTATTGGTTGTTCTCATATTGTTTTATGGTTGATGAATGATTGTTCTGAGGTTATGTGAGATTGTTTTGATGTTATTTATTATTTTTTAGTTGCTGAAGGTTGTTTTCAAGTTGTTTCGAGGTTTTTTTAATTATTTTATTTCTTTAAATCTTACAAATTTCTCAGTAAATGAGTAAGTTAACATTTCTTAAAGTAAAATATATGATTTTTGATAATAAATATATTTAATAAAACTTGAAATGTGGTGGCTATGTTTTATACTTTGTAAAACAGATATAAACAAAGTTATTTGAATTGGTTGTTTTCAGATTATTTTCTGTTTGTTTTTTTGATATATTTTGGTTGTTTTCAGGTTTTTTGGTTATTTTGAATTATTTTTTTTTATGACTCTATTTTTCATTATTTTATTTTTTAAAATATTAACAATTTTTGAGTAAATGAGTGAGTTGTAATTTTTAAAAGTAAAATATATGTGTTAAAAATTATTTTGTATTTGGTTTCTTCAGAGGTAATAGAGATTATATATTATTAAGATTTGATAGAAATGTTGTGGATAAAATAAGTAACTAGCAGTTGTTTTGCATTTGAATTTTTAATTTGAGATTTATTTTGCATTCTGTTTGATGTTATTTTTGGAGAATAGAACACCGTATTTTTGAATTTTTTTTTTGCGAAAAAATTATTTTTGAAAGAAAAAAAAGTAAACAATATTTTTGATATTATTTTTTGTTTTTGGTTTATTTTTTATTTTTTTAAAAATCCCTTTATTTTTGCCTACTACTATTAGGCCTCAAATTTATTTGGTCCAGAGAGCGGAGGGATCTGGTCTAAGGCTCGGGCTGTGTAGTTTGCGCATACATGAAAGGTGACAAGCGATAGCAAGAGCAGCAGAGCTGAGTTTTATGCAGGTTGCGCGGTGCCATTCAAATAACAGAGGGTGTAGTTATGGCGTTGTGATTTAATTTGATATTCAAATGGCGATTTTCTTTAGAGCCAAAAATTGTATTTCATCTCGTCTCGAATCTATAACCACCTTACAGGTCATTTTTTCTTCCTTTTTATTTTCTCCTAATTCATTGGACCAATTCGTCGAACACCTTTATGAGATTATCTTCAACTGATTTTTTTTTAATTTTTTGGTTCTAGAGATTCAGTCATTTCTTAACTCAACAAATTAGATTACACACTGCAATGGTTACTTCTGATGCTCAAAAAAGTGAGTACAATTCTTGATTTTTTATTTGTTATTTTTTTTGTAAAAAAAAAAAAATCCTTTTGCTCAATGCTTATGTTTGTTAATTATTGAGATTATTAATTATAATGATTGATTCAGGTTCTATAATTGACTTTTCGAAATGGAAAAAGATAAATGCAGATGCTGTTGGTGTGAAACGCTCGATGATTCCACCTTCCCCATGGCTTGTTTTGAGTATTTTGCATAAAAAAGGTAAAAATTTTCCCCGCTATTGTAGTTGTTTTTTTTTATGCTTGATGTGCTTTCAATGGTAAAGCTCACCAGTGAAGTAAATGGGTAGGTGTTATTTCTTCAACTTATGTATTTTCCAGGGCTGAAGTGTGCACTATGACCCTTATAGCATGCTAAACACATTAACAGTACCTCTTATAGTATCAAATATTAGTTTTTGTTTATAGGAATGGTTACTTCATTTATGATTGGAGTTTTTCTATGAAATGCAGGATTTGAAGCTTACTTAGTTGGTGGATGTGTGAGAGATTTACTTCTTAATAGAATACCTAAAGATTTTGATGTTATCACCACCGCTAAACTTAGAAAGGTTTTCTGCTTTTGTTTTTTTTTTCCTTTCTGCCTATTGTTTTATTTGATTTTTTTTTTTCAGGTTAGTGGGTTGCTTTGATAATGAGTTTGTGGGCAGTTGAGTTCAAAAAGTTTATGTTGGTTCTGTGATATCGTATTATTACAGGTTAAGAAGCTATTCCATCGTTGTGAGATTGTTGGTCGACGATATCCTATATGCAGGGTGCATGTGAAAGACTCAATAGTTGAGGTCTGGAAGCATTCTTCTTGTAAATTATAATCGAGTATTTATGATGACTGGTATGTGAACATTTTGAAGCATATTTTCTTAATTGATTTTCTTCTCTTTTGTTTTGAGCAGGTATCCAGTTTTGAGACAGTGGCACAGCACAGTGAAGGAAAAGAAAAGGATCTTTTATCTCAAATACCAAGTGGCTGTGACGAAAAGGACTTTATCCGCTGGAGAAATAGTATGCATCGGGACTTCACAATTAACAGGCATACTTTCTTGTTTCTTTTACTTTTGTTGAGAACAATGGTTTTGTCACTTGTGTGGTGAATCTGTAAAGAGATTTGCCATGATTATTCTGTGTTAAGGTACATGTAGTAGATCTTAACTGTAAGTTTAGTTTGATACTCTCTAACTTGGAATTTTACTTTTTAAATCATGGAAGCAGTTTGTTCTTTGACCCTTTCATGAATAAAATCTTTGATTATGCCAATGGCATGGCGGATTTAAGTTCCTTAAAGGTAATTTATTCTCATTTCATTTGATAGCAAAATGTGTTTCAAGTTTAATGCTCTAGGTTAACTGCTATTTTCTCCACCTTTTAATTTGTAACTTTGCTGCAGCTACGGACCCTAATCCCTGCTCACTTGTCATTCCAAGAGGACTGTGGTAGGTGCTTCCATTTTTATTTATAATAATTTCTATTAGATACTTGATATTTAAGATGCTGTTGGCAAATGTGTTATCTGTTCAATTTAACTGGACTCCTATTTCATACTCTGTCTTCAGCGAGAATCTTGCGGGGATTGAGAATTGCAGGTCGTTTGGGCTTGTCAATTTCAAAGGAAACTGAAGTTGCTATACGCAAACTTTCATCTTCTGTCAAGTGTTTGGACAAGGTATTTTTAGGGTTAAATAAGAATAACCAGCCACCTGAAATTTTATTGTTTTTAGATTCTACTTTCTTTTGGCCTCCTTAAGGGAGATGTTTCCTTCCATCCTTTGTCTAGGTTTTAGAGTCTTTCATCCACATTAGCCATATTTAGGAACTTCTGTTTGTGGATTACTTTGGTTGTCTAATGCTATCATAAATTCTCATCAAAATGACTTTCTTTGTTTATTCAGACCAGGCTAATGATGGAGATGAACTATATGCTGTCCTATGGAGCTGCTGAGTCTACTATCTATTTGCTTCGGAGATTCAACCTACTTGAACTATTTCTTCCATTTCATGTTTGTAGATTTTCAATGCCTTGCTCATTTATAATTTTTTTTATTGCCATTAGTTTATTTTATGACTGTACTTGAAAATATTGATTGCAGGCAGCATATCTCAATCACCATGCTGGTGAAACATCTTCTCAGGGTTCCATGATGCTGATGGTAAGCATTATCTGTATAGCAAAAGGGTTGAATATGTATAATTTTACCAATGCTAGATATATGCCCATGGCTTGACATTTAGGTCCATAGCTGGGATTTGATGAAATTAAATTTTAGGAATAGAGTACAGCTTTACGATATTATGAGAAAGTAGTGGAAATACTCAAAGAGAATCTTGAAGATAACAAGATACTGTGGAGAAAGGAATTTCGTTGTAGAAAATTACATTAATTTTATTCTAAAATTTTCCAAGTGATATCATTTAATATGGGCATATTACATTTGCAGCCACTTGTACTTGCACGAATTTGTCATTTTGCCCCACGTACTTCTAATTTTGTCAAATTAACACCTCGATTTGTCTATAATTTATTATATAAACACCTGTTTGCACTATTGGAAAGACACGTAGGATGACACACTAGTATATACAGTGGTAAAGAAGCAAATTCATGCAAATATGGGGGACAAAGTAGCAAATTCATGCAAGTACGTGGCTGAATCTCCTAACAAGTGTTTATAGAATAGGCTATAGACAAGTTGTAGTGTTAATTTGACAAAATTGGAAGTACAGGGGGTAAAGTGACAAATTTATGCAAGTACATGTGGCTGTGAATGTATTATGCCTTTAATGTGTAAATTTAAATCTGCCTCAATGTGTCCTCAACCAAATGCATGACTCCAACCTTCATTCATGAAACCTAATTATTTCAAATAATTTAAACTAAAATCATGCACAAATCCGACTTCGAAGCTATTCCTTTCAAGAATTGCCTGTGAAAACTTTGTGGCATGGGGATAGGGAGTCAAGAGTGCATGTTGCTACAGGGGTCGCTAGTATGGTTTAGCTTTGGTTCTCTTAGGGGACTGAACTGGATGTTTCCCTTTCAGACATGGCATTTTCTTGTGAGCATGACAGCCACTGGTAGGAGGGGATCCAGATATAGCCCACTTGGATTGTGAAACCCATGCTATGTCTGGAACAGGAAGTGGCAGGTACTTGACAGAATCGATCCCCTTTCTACCAAACCAATTTGACAAAAGTGGTCTCTGTCTCTATGCTGCTTGCATGTACTTCATGGATTCTTGTTTGCTCCAATTGCAAGTATAGGCAACGTTCAGTTGTAATTGATTCTGTAATTGATGTTTCCTGCAATTCTTAATTAATCTTCTTCCTTCTTGGCAGAAATTGTTCTTCAATTTGGATAAACTGGTGACTTGTGATCAGCCTTGCCATTGCAATCTTTGGTAAGACATCTGCATTCACTTTTAAATTTATTAATTTGTAGATATCATCAGTGTCACCATGTCTTCCACTTTTAGTACAACTGCCATACATGTGGTTAGTGGAACTTTAATTCAACTTCCTTGACATTTATTGAGTTTGAAGAAGTTTGTCATTTTTTTTAATTAAAAACATATTGGAATTGTTCTGTCCATTGTTTGATCACAAAACATTTTTTTTTTCCTTAATTAGAAGAACGGCAAATGTGATCTTCAAGTTTCATATCTAAATGCCTGACTAGATAATTTTATCTTATATAATAGCGAACCCAGTGGTGAGGGGTAAGGGATTTTCCAGCAGTATGAATCTATGAAAAAAACTACTGTGATACTCCATAACCCAGTCTGGGTAAACAATAGATACAAGATGCCATCTTCTTGATCAATTATCAAGCCACATTTACATCTTTTTCTCTTTTTTCCTGGAATTTTTTTTTCAAATTAATATCTAATTACCAGGACTAGAGATCAGATAAGGAATGTACATGGGAATACTTTTGTAATCAAGGATTTTGCTCAAGTGTAGCTGCTGATCATGCTTTTTCAATGGGACAGGGTTGGACTACTAGCATTTCACCAAGCTTTAGTAACTGATCCACAAGAAGCTCTTGTTTTATGGGTCTTTGCTTCTGTACTCTATCATGGAAAGTGGAAGGAAGGTGTTAAATTTGCAAGGGAAAATGCTAAACTGCAAGTTAAATTTTCACCTGAAATCTCAGGGTTCTCTGATTTTAAATCAGATGAAGAACTTGCAGAAAAAGCTAGTCATTTTGTAGCTTTGGTTCAAGAATCTGTTGGTGCTTTCATGAATGCAGATATACTTGCCCGGTTCATGTTTAGATATGGAGTTTCCTTGAGTTCTGGTTTGGTAAGAGCATAAGATTTCATATGTGTGTGCTTGTGTGTGTATTTCTAATTCTGAGTTCATCCTATGTGCATGCCTGATGCTGTTTACAATGTTGTGATTTGTTTGGGTTTTGTGTGCATATGTGTGTGTATGTATTTCTGATTCTGAGGTCATTTGATGCTTGATTTGACATCAAATTCTTTGAGATACCATATGAACTTAAGCATAGAGCACTGACTTACCTTCATATCTTTAGAGAATTAACTAATTACTATGACTTGAAGACGTGGCATCCTATTTCTTTTTGTTAGAGCTGAGTTCTCATCAATTGCATAATGTACAATTACCACTGCTATTATTAGGTAATTTATTGTGATATACATGTGAGGACACCTTTACATAGCAATCTTCCATAAGTGCACACACATAGCGATCTTCCATAAGTGCACAAGGCTCCCTGCTAGTTGAGAGTCAACTAGTCAAGGGATGTTTGTCTATAGTGCCCTGCCAAATACAGCTTTACATGCAGAGGAATATCTTCTTTGGCCAAAGGTTCAATTTGCACCCCAATGTTTTGCCCTAATTTCATATTGGACCCTATTGTTCTTTTTGAGCCAAATTGGAACTTACTCTTTTCAAATTTGGCTCAAATTGGACCTTTTTGTATACAATTAAATCCTATAACTTTTTTGGAGTACAATTAAGTCCTATAGATTTAAAAAAAAAAAATAATTTGGATAGTTAATTAACAAATAAAATTGATAATATATATATATATATATATATATAACCTAATTATAAAGTTTTAAAAATTTTTAAACCTACACGATAATTTTTTTAAATTTTTCTTAAATCTTAAAAACTTTACAATCAAGTGATATACATTTCAAAAAAATGACCAATCTTATTCGTTAATATAAATAGTAAAGTGATAATTGACCCAAAATTTGATTTTAACAGTTGAATAAAAATATTTAATTTGATTCAAAAAATTTTTAATTCAACCATTATTTGAAATTTGATTTTAACGGATTAAAATTTTATTTGATTAAATTTTTTTTTATTTAACCGTTAAAATCAAAATTTGGGTCAATTATGAATTTGCTATTTATATTAACGAATGAAATTGGTCATTTTTTGAAATGTATCTCACCTGATTATAAAGTTTTTAGAATTCAAGAAAAATTTTAAAAATGTTTGGATTTAAAAAATTTTAAAACTTTATATATATATATATATATATATATATATATATTGTCAAATTTATTTGTTAATTAACCATTAAAATTAAATTTTTTTAATCTATAGGACTTAATTGTACTAAAAAAAAGTTATAGGATTTAATTGTATTAAAAAAGGTCCAATTTGTGCCAAATTTGAAAAAAAATAAGTTCCAATTTGACTTAAAAAAAAGATAGGGTCCAATGTGAAATTAGGGCAACATGTTGGGGTGCAAATTGGACCTTTGGACTATCTTCTTTATGTCAACTTGGTGATGCAAGATGGGAGCTCTAGAATGCAGCTAGATCACAATATGGCTTAAATATACTTAAAGCTGTGAGGAAATCATTTTTAAAGTCTACCAGAGAATAATGAGATTGTTGGTTCGATAAAATATTCAAATCTCCATATTCTCTGGTGAACTAGGAATTAATTTTCTAGTGGATTTAAAGGATGTTTAAGGTATATATGTGATTTAAGCTTGCTCTTGTACTTCTTTCCTGTCTCACTAGGACATTGGGAAAGTTTAGAATGTGATATATTCAGAAACTAGTGGTATATGCAAAATTTAGATATAGCATAAGCAATATCGCACTGCTGTCTACTGATGGCAAGGACAACATGTGCAAAGAAACAGAGAAAAAGGTAGAGAATCTAGAGATAGTGATGGATGCCTAGCTATGGATGAACATTTTCATGTGAAAAACACTTTGTATAGAAGTTTATACATTTGAACAGTCACAAACAGTGAGAAAATGTCAACAGAAAATGCTTGAGACATTTTGTGAAGTATTAGTTGCCTTCTGTATGATCTCATGCCTAATTCAGTCATCAGCAAGCCAACTCTTTGTTGCACCAGTAAGATAAATCGCCTCTTTTTTTTTTTTTCAATATTCCAAATACCATTTTCACATTTTATGTACTTTGGAGGAAAAAAAAAAGCAAACATTACACAGATGATTCAATTTCTTCTTGGCTTTCCTCCATCTTTGCTGAACCCTTGGACTTACCTTTGCCCTACTAGAGCTCATGGAACTTGCCAGCAACTACTAATACCTGAATTTCTCTAAGTTAAAGATGCTGATAAACCCATTAATGTCCCTACTGGAATTGCAAGTGAAAATAAATGCATCATGCTATAGCTAGCTTTAGAGAGAAATATGCCACATTATGTATTATCTAGTGCTTTGTCTTGTTTGACTGAAATCTCGTGAATCATGCTTCAGGTATTTGTAACAAAGAAAGTAGGACACGATGCTGCTCAACTTTTTGATGTGCTGACGAATGATGTTGAATCTTACAACATTGAGAGAAAGAGTTCCATGATTGACTACTTCCTACTTGGGAAGGGTACTCAGTATGAGACTAGATATGTTCTTGGTAAAATAATTTTGGAAACTTTGGGTGGTGGACTTGCTGGAGTAGAGTTCGCTGAGGAGGGACAGAAGGTTTTTGAGGAACAACATGATCCAAAACCTTCTGATCTTGTCAAGGATCATTTTGTGGAATGGAAAAATAACAAAAGTATCCATGTATCGCTTGATCATGAACATAAGCAGAAGACAGGAAAGAAACGGAAATTATCAGAGGCAACATGCTTTTCTCAGCAGGAGGTAGCTACAAAGAAAGAAGGGAAGGTTTTAAAAGATAAGTCCCAAGTAATGGCTAAGAAGCCCTGGAAAATGGTTGAGACATCTGAGTCTCCTGAAAGAGAACTAAATATGATGCATTTATTAGAGAGGAAAAGGCATCATTTGCATGAGAAGTCTGAGAATAGTAATGTAAGAATTGAGGAGAAAGTAAAGCATAAAGAGAATAAAGATTGCTGTGAGACAGAACATTTAAAACAGACGTTGGTTAAGGAGAAAAGTGGTCGGCCTTCTCTGTCTAGTCTTTTTAGGAGATGACAATTTTGTCTGTTGCACAAGACATGCAATGCATTAGAAATTGATAATGCACACACCAACGATGGGTAACAGAACTGCTGTAAAGCCATAAAGCGACTGGTAAATCTCTCTATGTTGGCACCGGCGTGCACTCATGCACGTGTCATGAATTTGCCTATATGGAGCAGCAGGTGTTCACCAAAGCCTGAAAGTTGATAAATTACATTGACTATTGCTAACGTAACATCATCTACATTTTGCGATATAGATAAAATTATCATCATCGGCTTCAAAGTCATATTGGTGTAAGAAGTTGTATTATGTAGCTTTTCCTTCATTAGGCTGTGTTTTGAATATTGTAAGAGCAGTCTATTAGTGAGATTCAATTGTGAATATCTTTTAGAGATATTGGTCGGTGCAGGACAGCACACATGATGAGGCGTATCTGATATACATTTTTTTTAATCTATTGAGAAATTTTACAATTGAAGTTTGCTTCTCATGATTTATTTATTCGTTGAATGAGCAATGTGACCTACTCATTGATTGAAGTTGTTGAACTTTCATCAGTTTTGTTACGTACTGGAGATGGTAATATAGGGTTGGAGGTGTTGGTTGATGACCATTTTCGTAAACATCATATGCTTATTTTTGTGGAGGTGAGATGCTTAATCTTTGTTTTGTATTGTGAAGTCTGTCTTCCTCCTAATGCATACCCTCACCTCTGCTTTATCTTTTCCTTAGTGGCAGACAATTTGTTGATTCTGCTGAAAAACTAGAAGGTTATGAATTATGAAGGTTTCTGGCACCCATCTCTCAACATGCCATGGTGCAAATCAGTTTGTGAAGAGGTGGTCTAATAGTCACTATTCTTGGAGAATATCATGAGGTGTAGGGTTTAAATGTGATGCTTAGTGTAGTGAAATTTGTCCGACCATCGATAGTTGGAGTTGTCATTTTTGTTTTGGAGAATAGAAGGGGCTGATGAATCCATTTTAATGAAAAAAATAATAAGTTAATCTCTTGTTAGTTAGGTAAATAATCCCACAAGTTACACTAAAAATTGACTACTAGCATTAAAATTATATAAATTGACGCATGAGACATCAACAATCATTGCTCTGAATTAACTATAACTGCTCAAGCATTGATGGGCGTTCTAGAATTTGTTCTGAATTAACTAGAACGGCTCTAGCATTGATGAGTGTAAATTGTGATTTTTTCATATTTTTGTGATGTGATCCAAAGAAGTAAATAGAGACCCAATGGTCCCCTCCTAAAAAAAGAAGTATGAATTATTCATATTTACATACAATAGATTCAAAAATCATAAACTTTTATTTGTCCTTCAATTTCAAAAGCTTCTTTTAGCCTCATGACTTACCTTAATTTCTTCTCAATTTCAAAAGTTCATACTTCAATCACTTTTGCTTTTCTTTTATCCTAACTTTGATATTGTAAGCTGAATTAAGATCATGATAAATTTACCACCCCCTCTCTCCCCCCAAAATTAATTTTTATTCCACAAGTTATGGTGAAATAAAATTCTTCATTACTTTATAATATGATATTGGCAAAATTACATTGAATAACATAAGATTATCATATCTAATTTTCTTCCCTTGAGTAGACACTTTTTTCTAAAAAGAAAATTTTGCATGAAAAATGATTAAGGGCTGCTTGCATGTATGTGATTATAATCAAAGAAAATTTTTACATTTTTTTGAATAAATTATATTCAATAATGAAATTTATGACACATATTTTAACTGTAATAAAAATTTACGTGTATATATATATAAATTACTCTAATCAAAAAATCATAATCCCCTTACTTTCCTCATGGCCACTCACTCTTAGTTTTCAACAAATATGATTCATCCAAAGGAAAAGGACATTGTTTCTTGGAGATGGCATGCACAATCATAGTATTAATAATAACAATAATAAATAAATAAATAAAAAAGTAAAAATAGAATGGCTCTAAAATAAATGAAAACAATCAAATTGATGAAATGGCAAGATCCTATTGGTCCAACAAATCCCCTTTACAAGCAAAGGTCAAGAGACCCTACAAAAGCCCAAGTGGGGAAGAGCGCATCGGAGCGCTATCTAAAAGTTGAGTAAAATAAAAGCAAAAACGGCCAATCAAAAGCCCAATGTAGTATTAGGTTAATTACAAAAAGCTCCTCAAACTTTACTTCAAACGTACACTTTAATCTTCATAATTTCAAAACTAATATTTTAGTTTAGTTTCTAGTCTTTGATGATAAAATTATAAGATTTTCAATGCATTTTAGTCCACAACATTCAAATATATAATATATTTTGTTCTTAAAAGTTTTAAAATTTGGTTACATTTTAATTCTAACTTGTTATATACATAAAAAGAAAATGATTAAAAACAAAACGTGTTTAAAAATTTTTCATTGACTCACTTATATGTCAAAATACCTATTAAAGGAGGTAAATTTCTCATTTATTTAAACTACTCAATTATTTATTTTACAATAATTATTTTAAAAATATAAATCCTTTATTTTATTATATTATTTTTTATATAAGATACATTAGCAATTTGCACATTGCGCAGATCTACTAGTAACTAAATAATTTATTTATCACAATTAAAGTTCATCAAGTTGGGTTAGACTTGATCGAGTTTGGCCTAAAAATTTATAAGGACTAGGCTGAAATTAAAATCAGCAATGAGTCTATTTTTTTAATTAGATATTTCTCAAAAAAGAAAAAAATATATTTTTACATATAATTTTATACTATGAATTAGCTTAAAAATTATAGTTTTTTTTAAAAAAATTATTTAAAACATGTTCTTATAATCTTATATTGATAGAGATAATGACACTGGTAGTCCTAAAAGTTATATGAAATTTTCAATTAAGTCCTAAAAGCCTAAAAGTTTTCAATTGAGTTTATCAAGTTTTTAAAACTTTCACCGTTAGTCCTCGACTGTTAAAATAAACAGAAAAAGGTGACGTGGCCGTCAAATATGAGTCCACATCATCAAGTCATTCTTACACAGTGATGGGCACGTCACCATCTTCCGTCAGTTTTGACAGTCGAAGGCCAACAGTGAAAGTTTTAAAAACTTGATGAACTTAATTGAAAATTTTTAGACTTTTAGGACTTAATTGAAAATTTCATATAACTTTTAGGACTACCAGTGTCATTATCCCTATATTGATATAATACGAGAGAGCTAAAATATCAAATAAAAAGCGAAGGGACCAAAAATGTGAATTTGAAGAAAACCTCATGGGTTGTTGTGTAATAATAGAGCCAACAACAATTTTTGAAATCAGATGCGGCGAGCCACATGCCAACGAAGTGAGTGACCGTTGTTAAGACAAGCATGGAAAGTCATCGCTAATCCCATAATCTAACGGTCACATTTCACTAGCCGTTGGATTTTAAAAAAGATGTGAAAAAAAAAAAAGCAAAGACAGACATTTTTTTTTCATTTAATCATCGTTGTTTAAGTGTCTCAGTCGCTATCAATCTATCTGGGCTTGTAAGATTCAAGTAGCTTAAGGCACTTTTTAAATGCCCTTAAAGACTTGATCTTTGAAGCTACTGGGTTCTTCAAGAAGTCCTTTTTTTTTTTTTTTTTTGTTAGTGGGTGTGTGCTATTATTGTTTGTTCCTTCAGATTTTTGTTTCTTGGATTCAAGAAAATGGATGTGTCTGATGAGAACAATGCTAACATTTCAAAACCCACAAAATTTCAAGGTAGAGAAGTGAACTTATTGATGAAAAGAGTTAAGTTGAGATTGCATTATTATGGGTGTATCATCAGGATCTGACATGGGTTTGGTTGTGTTTTTGTGTTGAGTTATAGGAGGAGAGATGGGTAACACAAAGTTTGGACACAACAGAAGAGCTTTAAATGTGTTAAATCAGAATTTTATGGGAGCACAACAACAACAAGCATATCCTTGTGTTGTTAACAAGAGAGGATTATCAGAGTAATTATTATGTTCTTGATAATATTAGTAGCTTCAGCTGGATTATTTGTTGTTTGTGTTTTTTTTTTTCTGTGGCTGAAAAATAAGTGTTGGTTTTTTTTTTTTTTTTTTTTGGTATTCAGAAATCATGAAGTCTGTGGACATCGACCAATTACAAGGTTAAATCTTGAGCTTTTTGTAATTTATCAACTTTTTCTTTCTTTTGTTTCGCTGATGAGAAAATGTTAAAAAAAAAGTAAAGAAAAGAAGAAAGAAAGATCCAAATTTGAATTTTTAGATCGATTAAGATAGAACTTTTTTTTTTTTTTTTTTGAAAACAAAAGCTTGCATCTTAGGTAAGCTAATAGTTGGTTACTAGTTGGCTCAGTTTGGAGATTATTATTAGTATTTCAAATTTTCAGAAGTTTTTTAGCAACCCAATGATAGGAAATTCAGGAAAAAAAACCATTAAAATTTTATCTTCAAATATTGATAATTGGATTTGAATTTGCCATTTTAGGAAGTTTGCTGCACAATTGTCAAGTACACATCAGAATTGTCCTCAGGTAACTTCTTCTTCTTTTTTTTTTTTTTTTTTTTTTTTTTTTTTTTTTTTTTTCTCTCATAAGAAATATTAGATTTTTTTTTTTTTCATTAGTATTCAAAGAAGGCAATGATAATTTCTTGGAACATATTGTTAGCAGGAGACTAAAAAGCAGAAACCTTCAATTCCTAGCACAAATGCATTTGGAGACTCTATATTCATAGATGTAGAAGAAAATAAGCCACCTGAAGACCATCCAGTACCAATGTTTTTAGAGCAAACAGAAGCAATTCTTGATGAAATGGTAATCTCTCTCTCTCTCCCCCTCTCTCATTGTGCACCCTTTTCTTTTAAAAAAAAAAAAAAAAAAAATTGAGCCTATAATTGATTGTGTTGAAATCTGTCAGGAGGAAGTTGAAATGGAGGATATAGTTGAAGAGCCTATTGTGGATATTGATGGCTGTGATGCAAAGAATCCGCTTGCAGTTGTTGATTATATTGATGATTTGTATGCCTACTATAGAAAAATAGAGGTAAAATGAATCTGTAAAACATGATTTCTGAATCTCTATTCTATCAATGTTAACTTTGATGTTTTATGCAGTTCTCCATTGTTCTTCTATTAACTTTGATATCAAGTGGCATTTTTTTTAATGGTTACCTCAGAATCCAAGTTGGCAAAACTTTCCAATACATTAATTGCTTTGCTTTTTTAGTAAAGTTTTATGATATGCTTGAAATTTACTTTCCTATTATGACTGCAAATGCAATGGATGTTAAGAAACCTTCAATTTCCACCTAAATTTGATGACTAAACACAGCTCAATCTGCGCAGAATTTTAGCTGTGTACCCCAAAACTATATGGCACAACAGTTTGACACTAATGAGAAGATGAGAGCTATACTGATTGATTGGTTAATTGAGGTAAATGACATGTTCCCTGTGAAAGTATCTACCAAAATGGTGACAAATGTATCTAAATCTTGAAGATTGGTTCTTAGTCAATTCTAATTCTGAATGAATTGTGTATATGTCTGAGTCAACAGGTTCATGACAAGTTTGATATGATGAAAGAGACATTATTTCTTACGGTCAATCTCATTGATAGATTTCTATCACAACAAGCAGTTGTAAGAAAGAAGCTTCAATTGGTTGGATTGGTTGCTATGCTCTTGGCATGCAAGTACGAAGAAGTATCTGTCCCAGTGGTAGGAGATTTGATTCTTATATCAGATAAGGCCTACAACAGGAAAGAAGTTCTTGAAATGGTAACTTTTCTTCATCTGTCAGAAGAAGTATCAAGTTTTCAGATTCTGTTAATACTGTTAAAAACCCTTGAGGCTTAAGCAAACAACAAGTGAGAACATTTTCTTGTTTCTTGACAACCTGCAGGAGAACTTGATGCTTAACAAATTACAGTTTAACATGTCATTTCCAACACCATATGTTTTCATGCAAAGATTCCTGAAGGCTGCTCAATCTGACAAGAAGGTTAGCAAGGAGTATTTTTGCCTTAAAAATTGAACTAAAATCTTAATTTTCTTGCTTATACTGAGATTGTGTAACTGAACTTGTGACCCTAATAAAAAACAGCTTGAGCTGCTGTCTTTCTTCTTCATTGAGCTTTCCCTTGTGGAGTATGAGATGCTCAAGTTTCCACCATCTTTATTAGCCGCCGCAGCAATCTACACTGCTCAGTGCACTATCTATGGATTCAAGCAGTGGAGTAGAACCTGTGAATGGCACAGCAACTACCCAGAAGATCAACTACTGTGAGTTTCTTCTTCCCCAGTTGGAATATTTTTCCTTTAGTTACATATGTAATATGCATAGCAAAGTACTAATGAATATTGTTTCTTGCATGCATATGTAATGTAATATGTAATATACAACAGAGAGTGTTCAAGATTAATGGTTGGTTTCCATCAGAGGGCAGCGACAGGGAAGCTCACAGGAGTGCACAGGAAATACAATACATCTAAGTTTGGATATACTTCAAAATGTGAACCAGCACTTTTTCTATTAGAGAATAACAAGACTCAAACATTGTAGCAGGGGGCAATGTGTACAGGCACAGCTACTACTACTGACTTGTTACTTGAATTGGGTTGGTGGATTTGGTTACACACAATAATCTTCTGCAACTTTGGTTGCAATTATTTGATTATAATATTTTTGGATTAGTATTAAGCAGCAGCCTGCCTCTTTCTCTGCCTTGGATTGTTTTAATTACAGCCATGGCTGTGGTTTTATGTTCTGCTCCATTTGAACATAATTCCTTAATGTAATTTTCATGTTTCATTAATTAAAAATACAATAATTTCTTGACACCTTTATGTTTTCATTGAAGTCCACAATCCAAAATTATTTTATTTTCTATGTTCAGTATCAGATGTCACTTGAATGTTAAAATAAGAAAATTTC
>CATIWO010067438.1:0-19665 GCA_949673435.1 Macaranga tanarius | reverse complement strand
ATAACATCATTTGTGCTTACTTAGTTCTTTGTATAATCATTTTTATTTTTGTTGAGAGAGTTGGGTTTGTGTGTAGAGTTAGGAACTCTCTTCATCTACTCTTTCTTTGGGGTTTGAAGAATTGGGTAGTGAGGTTCTTACTCTTGTTGGTTAGTGTTAAGCCATATCAAAAATACATTTGTAAAGGTTTGTGTTGAGCCTTTGAAAAACATATTGGTATAGGTTTGTGTTAAGCCTTGAAAACACATTGAAGATTGGTTTGTATTGAGCTAAGAAAAACACATTTATAAAGGTTAGTGTTGAGTCTTGAAAACACTTATATCAATTTTGGGTAATAAGATTGGTGTGGTTCAAAATCCTAACTTGGGGATAAGTTAGGTGGAGACGTAGGATTGTTGAGAACCCGAACTCCTTAAATCATTGTGTGATTGTTCTTGTGTTATGGTTTAAAATTTTGTATAATTTGTGTTTCTACTACAAACTCGAATTTATTCTTCACCTACCGTTTTAATTTCGTAAAATATTCCATCAACCCTATTCACCCCCCCTCTAGGGTCCTTACACCATAGATAACAATCTTTCTTTCTAACCCTTCAATTTTCTCCAAATGTGCTCCTTTATAAAAAAAAAAAATCATCTTCTTACTCCACTCAATAACACCTGGTAATCCCAAGTATGTGTGGAATGATACTTAACTTCATGAATTCCCAACACTTGAGTTAAGTTTTTCCGAACAACACTAGGAACAACCTTACCAAAAGACACCTCTGACTCTTCATATTAAGACACTATCCTGAAGATAACTCATACCTTTAAATAACATTTTTAAGAATGAAACTCTTAGCTATTATGGCTCGGGCCAACAGAATGCTTTTATGAATAAAAAAATAAGTAAGAGATCTTTGGGCTCCTCCTACAAATCTTAACTCTATATAATCTTTTTCTGCATGCATTCTACATGAATCATAGATGAAAACACTTCATCACAAAAGAAGGAATAAATAAGGTGAAATCGAGTCTCCTTGACGAAGACCTCTACTCAGCTTCAATGAGCTTTTAGGCTGCCGATTAACAAGAAAAGTGTAGTTAACAGTGGAAATACATGAATAATTAAGATTAATAAAATGATCTAAAAACCTTATCCTACGCATGACTACAATCAAGAAATCTCACTCCACTTTTTCATAGGCTTTGCTGATGTCTAATTTTAGAGCTATAGAACCCTTTTGAATAGACTTTTGAGCTTTCATATGGTGAAAAATCTTAAAAGCTATAGTTGCATTATCATGAATCAATCGACTAGGGATAAAAGCACTATAGGTGTTACAAATAAGACCAAGTAATATAATCTTTAGGCAATTAGCAAGGACTTTGCTAATAATCTTACAGACCATATTACATAAAAGATATTGGCCTAAAATCCTTTATTGACTCCGAAGACTTCATCTTAGGAATCAATTATATAAGCATGATTCAGAGAGGGAGGCATATCATCTAAGTGTAAAAATTACATAACAGTGTTAAGAATATCATTGCCAACTATGTGCCAAAATTTAGTAAAGAACAAAATTGGCAAACTATTATGACCAGGCAAATTCAAAGGATGCTATTTTTTAAGAGCATCAATAATTTCAACAATATTAAAAAGTGCGTATAATCTCTCAATATCCTCAGCAGATAGCACATACTCAATGCAATCTAAAGGACCAAGTATATCCAAGGGAGCTAAGGGGAAAAATAACTAAGTGAAATAAGAGATAACAATATTTTTCATCTTCAAATCACTTATACACCACCTATCATCAATAGATCAAAGACCCAATATAGAATTAGTATGACGTCTTGATAAAAGTAAACAGTATTTTTGTCTCCCTCTGATAACCAAATAGCCCTAGATCTCTGATGCCATAGTCTCCTCTATAGCCAGCGAACTATTAAGATCATTTTAAACCTTATAATGCTCCATTATCTTAGCCACATCAGCATTATTATAATTAAAATCTGAAAGCTTATTATTAACTCGGTGAATGCACTTTTGAATCTGCCTAAAGTGATTTTTATTCCATGCCCAAAGAGCTGCCTCATAATTTTACACTTTAGCCAAAAGTATAGTACTCGAATTAAAAATAGTAAAACATTGCCAACTAAAAAGAAATGACTTGTTCACACTCATCATTCTAAATCCACATGGCCTCAAAATGAAATAATATATTTGGCATCCTTTTAGAAGGCTAAAAAGTATCAAACTAAAGCAAAATAGGTAAATAATCTAAAATAAATGAAACCAGATGAGTCACCTCCGTTAATAAAAATAGCAGCATCTAGTCACTTAAACTGCAAAACCTTTCTAATCTCTCTTAAACTCAAGCACCAAACTATGTGAAGGGATTTCTTTTATAGCCCATATCATCTAGTCGACATCATAAAAGTGTATCACGAAATAACTGCATTTTTCCTATGCTCTTTAGATTATCACCTTATTTTTCAAACTTAGAAATAATAGCATTAAAATCCTTAAAGCAAGTCTAAGGGTGGAAAGCCATCCAAGGTAAAGAATGTAGAAGCTTTTAAGAATGTAATCTCTGAGATGCTAGAGGTGCACCATAAAAACCCGTTCCTCTCCAAGACACTTGATCATGATCATCAAAATAAAAGAAAATCAATATTATGAAGAGAGGAATAATGAATTTTAATAGACCAATCATTTCATCAAAATAAAGCTAAACCATAAATCTTACTCATAAAGTCGATAATATAACAGTTATAATCCAAAAAACTTCATTGAATACCTATCCATTTTGAAGAAAGAAGACGAGTCTCCATTAGAAAGATAATCGATTGGCGATGAGACTTCATTAGCCAATAAAGTGCACGAACTATCCAAGGGTTGACAATCCCTTAGACATTCCAACGTAGGAAGAGGGGCTAGTTTATAGCCTTTGCCTCTACATCATCAAATCCCATCACACGAGAATCCAAAGCTTTAAGCTTTTTATCAAAAATTCATTCTTCTAGTATCAAATCATCAAAATAAACTCCTGTATATATTGGCACTTATAAGAAGAATCTAGGTGATCAATATTCAAATAAATCATCAGAACCTCATATAATTGAGGAGAAGATTGCTCTGCCAGCCTACTACCCTTAGATCAAACTCCCTTTTTCACATTCAAGCATTTGGCACTAAATTTACCACATCTACCCTAAGTACAACCAACACTTTTTGAACTAGAAGATCCTCTCACAAAATCACAACATGAGTAGTGTCTACCTCTGAATCATTCTGTAAAACAGTATGATGGATATCACTGCCCGTAGTTTTAGTACCAATACCCAAAAAAGAAGAAGCAAAAACTACATCTGAGCTTTGGCATAACAGTGGAAGTAGCTGACATCGAGTTGGGTGTGGAATATTATATGGGTTTTCAGATACTTTAAGTTATGACTAAGCATCCCGTAGTGTAGAGTTTGTCATAAAAACTTATTATCGACTCTATAAATATTTACGGCTTAGAGGTGAAGTCTGTAAGAAAGAGCCATAAAGACGAGTGCTAAAAGATTGGTCATTCGAAATTTGCTAACAATTCAAATCTATATAATCTAACTACCCACACACATAGCAAAAATTTAGAAGTCTTTCATCCTGAAATGCAACCCGAACCTACTAATTTTGATTAATAGCAATCATAAGCCCTCTCTAAAGGGCTTGGAAACATCCATGCAAACATTAACCCTTCCAAATTTATTCCAAAAGAACTTATTCCCTAAATCCACTGACAAAACCTTGCCAATTTTTTCACCAATCTTCAAGATAAAAGTACAATTAAATCTATTCAGAGGTAGATTACGAAGCCTAATCCAGAAATTCACCTGCTTTAGTAACGATGAAAGATAAAAATTATCTATTGGACAAGGTGCCAGAACTAATAATTGTTTATTAAAATGCCATGGACCACCTTCAAGGACTTTACCTTTATCACCATCCCTATTGAAATTGCACCCGAAAAAACCACCATCCATCTCATTCAAACTGAAATCGTTGTTTAAGTTCTAAGCTCCTACTGGTGCATTCTTCATAACATTCAGAATAATAGGTCGAGACAACAAAACCCTACCCACAAGAGACAACTTAAGCTTTTGATCCCTTTCCTCATCCTGAACATCTCCTAGGTCCAAAACTTATCCTTTACCTTCTATCAAACTAAGACGATTATATAATTCTTCTAAATTGTCCGCCATACAAATCCAATAGGAGATAACACTATGAACAAGAAAAAGAAAATAAACTATACAAAAACTAAGGAAACAAAATAGAAACCCTATAAAAATAAGGGAGAGGAAGCAACAAAACCTTAAAGAAAAGACCACACTAAATTTAGAAGGTAGGAAACCCTAACCCTAAACTAGAGAGAAACGTCTCCATTTTTCAGGAGATTTTGGTTGTTTCTGTCAGTATTTTTTTATAAAACTTCTTAAATTATTTACTAACATTATAAAAAGTTGTCTCACTTATATTATAATAAAAAAATTTCTAAAAGACTTAAATCGAAACTCTAATAATTATCTTACATGCATAAAAAAAAATTATAATTCCTTTTTAGTAATATAAATATTTACTTAATTAATTTTGAAAAAATATATTTGCGATCCAAAAATTTGTTACATCTATTCTAAATTTCTTTTAAAAAATTATTGAGTCGACTCAACATATTTTCATTGAAGGGATGACTTGCATAATAGTTTAAGTACGTATAAATTTCATAGATTATTGGCCCCTTCAATTGATTAAGAATTCACCACCTAACAAAAGGTAGTGTTTGGTTCAATTCAACTAAAGAATTCATTTTATTTTCTTATTTGCAAATGATTTTTTATGTGTTTAGTTTAAATAAATGTTTTACAAAATTTATTTTAAATAAATTTCATATTTTATCATATTGTGTTGGTATAAATTTGAAATTTAAAATAATATATTTTTTTTACCCTAATATACCCTTTTAAGCTAATATTGTATGATAGGAGCATTTTAGAAAATAAAAATAATAAAGATTGGTATTTTAGTCTTATGAAAAAACAAACTTAAAATCATGGTATTCATTTGAAAATTCTAATCATTTTATTAGAATTTGGTGTAATTACAAGTAATTTTACAATTTTTTTTTAAAAAAAGAACAACATGTTTATGCCAAAATATAAATTTTCTAGCCCATTATTAAAATTAAGGCCCAAGCAAGCCCAATAATGAAGCCCAGCCCATTTAATATTACTTGGAGAAAAGAAATTGAGGAGCTAAAGAAAGAAGCTTCTGGAGGTAATCGTAGACATTGTTTCACTGCTGGAGGAAATTCAATGAGCAGGTTACCGGAAGAGCTAGGAAGAACGTTAATCTTTTAGAATATGCAGGAGGAATCAAGAATTGTGCTAATTAAAGATGGTTGGTGAAGAATTCAATTATTGGCTTAACAGGAAAGGAAGAAAATTCCAGAGGGAACGTTGGAGGAAATTCAATGCTGGAGAAAATTCAATAGAGCAGGTTACAGGTTCTTGAGGAGGAAGGGGACTTATGAAACTTCTGGAATTTGAAATTAAATACAGAGGAGCTGAAAACTTGGGGATTAAGTTGAAGAAAATTCTAAAGGTAATCAAAGGAAGAGTTGAAGAGCTGTGGAGGAAATACAAGGGACGCAGAGGTTATAGAATCTATAAGGTAATTATTGAAGAATTGAAGGAACTCAACTTCTGCAGCAATATGAAGAATTATGAGACGTAGCTTCTGCACTAAGAACTTGGATTATAAAAGGAGGCAACAACCAACAATCAACAACCAAACAATAAAAAACACAATCAATCCAATCAACATTAACAACAATCAGCAAATTAACTTTCAATTCTAAATTTTAGCAATTTTCTGATAGTCAATTCCTTTAAGTTTATAGCATTTTACGCTTTTATTTCAGAAAAGTTTGTATTACTGCTATCTTAATACAATTTCAAATTTCCTTAAGCTTTCTGTTATTCTTCTATCATTACCTCCAGTAGGGTTTTAATTTCCTTAAAGCATATTTTCATTACCTCAAGCTTATTTTCAATTTTCTCAAAGTGTACTGTTATGATCTCAAGTTTACTTTCAATTACCTCAAGCACACTTTCATTACCTCTAGCTCATTTATCATTTCCTTTAGACAAATTACCATTATATCTAGTAACAAATTATCATTTACAATCAAACACAAACATTTACATCATTAGAACTCAAACAAATTATGGTAAATGCATTTGGAAATCCACAATTGTCTGAAGAAGTCAGTATTTACAAATTCGGGAAATCAATCTTCCTTGGCATGCTCAAAATATCAATTTTACCAGAAATTTATACCAACAATCTTTTAGCACGCTCGGTGGGATACAACATCCAGTTTGCCAAAAATTTGTACAAATAATCTTTTGGCGACCATGGTGGGAGATATTGCAATGGAGTGTTCAACTTTAATGGAGAAATTTTTTGATTGGTAATCCGACCAATAAGCCTGTAAAAATAGGTGCTCAAATGTAACAAACCTATAGAGGATGGGTGCCTCAGGATCAAACTTGGATTGAGGCACCAGATTTTGGCTATTCAAGCTAAATTTTGGATACTACTGCAACTTTGGGCACTGATGCCCAAACCATCTTCTTAGATGGAATAAAACAGGTTTGAGATGCAATAGCACAGATGATTAGTGCTATTCAAGATTGTTTTCGTGCTTTGCAGAAGATGGTAACTTCATTGACTAAGATGGTTGAAGCCTATCTAAGGCAAAGAAGTCCTAAAGTATCTCCAAAAGTGATGGTTCAACCTAAGCCTAATGATGGAGATCTAGTTCCTGATCTGGTTTCTGGTGATAATCCAAGTCCTCAGCTTAGAATTCACAACCGTAAGGATGTTCAGTAAGAAAAAGGCCCGGGGGGCAGTGTTCATCAAAAGCAGGTACTATTACCCCAAGGTCACACAGTATTTCCCCATAGTCAGACACCATTTCCCCAAGACAATTCACAAGTCCCTTAAGACCAATCACCAAATTCTCAAAATCAGGTGCAAGGCTCGAGGGGTAACATTCTATTTGATAAAATAGCAATTTCTGATGCCCAAATGCAGAATCCTGAAAGTGAAATATTATTTCATCATGTTCCTATACAGGTTTCCCAAATGAAGGCTGATTCTGTGCCTTCTCCTCAACCCCCAAAGGTGGAAGCAGATATAAAGGCAAAAAAGGATATTCCAATTGATCCTATCAATGTGGATTTGAATGACAAAATCAGAGAAAAAGAGAAGGTGGCTCAACCTTCCAATGTAAATTCTAACAGGTTCATGAGCTATTGGAAACCAGTCCCTCATAAGAGGTTCTCAGCACTAGAGAAAAAGCATTCTGCATCTTCTGTATTAGGAAATAACTATAAATTTAAGCCTATAAGGGATGGCAAGAGGCTACCACCAAAAGTCAACAAGAAGCAATAAAGGTTTGTGGTACCTTCACTTGTCCCACCTAACAAACAGTGGCGTAGGGTGGAGAACCAAAAATTTTCTCAGCTTGAAAAAAGATAAAATGAACAGGAGATACAATCTGAGGCTGAATTCAAAATTAGGTCTAAATCTACAGAGGGGCTAATTGCAGAGAAAGTAAACTTTGTGATGCAGGAGGTTGAGAAAAATACAACTGAAATTCTGAACACTTGGGGGGCAGAAGGTATAATAGGTTCAAAGAATAGTTGTGTTGCAGGGGACTGTGCAAAAATATTAAACAATGGTGATGGTGCTGAATTATTTCCTCTGTGGGGGAAATGAAGGGAAAAAAAAAGAATAACTGGCCTCAAGCCAGAAGTTTGCCACTTCGTACATGAAGTGGCAAAATTTTATTTTTTGGGTGTGAAAGTTAGCTTGATAGCCACTGTAAATAAATAAAATTTAGTTTTACTGAATTTTGATGTGTTTTTATTTATTTTATTTTTGTGTGGAGTTTGTTAGTTTGCAAGTGGGCAGTAATTTTACAAAATGTTGACAGTATTTCTGCTGAAAATTGGTTATTTTGAAGTGCAAGTGAGTGGTTGTGGTATGATGTGTGCTGTGGACAGTGACAACATATAGGAAATGCCCAAATAGATTTGAACTGAAGCTAAAAAAGTCATGTGATAGCCACAATATCAAGAAAAAATATACATCACAATGTACAGGTCCAAAACGATCAATATCAAGTGTACAAAGTGCTGGATAATATCACAACATCACAGATATCATAACTGAATCAAGTCATAGAAGGTCAAAGTCAAAGCCCCGTGACATCTAGCTTTCTTGATAAACTGAGCTTGCTAAGCTGCATTCTGGTATTTGGAGGTCAATTCTTTGTTCTTGCATAGAAACTTATCTTTATGGGCTTTCAAAGCTGCTAATTTGACCTCCTATTCTTCAATGTCCTTGGTTGCTTGGAGGAAGGCTACTTTTCCCTCTACTTCTTCTTTATTAATTTACTTTATCTTGAGATGCTCAGCAGAGAAGGTGTCTTTCTCCTGGCGAAAGAGACTGAGATGGTTAGAAACTGCCAAGTGTGCTGCACTAGACTTCTCCAAGTGAGAGAAGCTCAAAATAATCTGGTTCTTTAAAAGCAGGCAGCTGACTTGGTACTGTGGATCTCTGGATTTCTGAAGGGTACCCATCTCTAAGCTAAGGTTTGTCCTCACTGAATCCTTGGCCTTGAAGCATCATCTGAAATTATCTAAGAGTTGGGGGAACCTTCTATGGAGTCTCCAGGTAGCTGAGATCCACCAAAATCTCCACGTCATTAATGGAGGACCAACAGTCAACCTCATGTGACAAGTAAGTGCAAGCTCAGGGTATGTAAATGCACAAGTAAAGAAAAGAGAGAAATAGAAGTACATACCTGAGGAGTAGCACAATGAGTCGAATCAGAGGTAGGAGGTAATTGATCTGGGGTAGCAAGAGAATGATCAAATCCTGGAGGTAGTGACTCTGACTCAAGGGGTAATGCAGCTGGGACTGGAGGTAATGTGTCCTTCCCTGAAGGTAATGACTCTGACTCAAGGGGTAATACAGCTGGAACTGAAGGTAATGTGTCCTTCCCTAGAGGTAATGACTCTGGCTCTGAGGGTAATGCAGCTGGGACTGGAGGTAATATATCCTTTTCTGGAGGTAATAAAGAATTTAACTCAGAGAAGACTGGAGAGGAAGCATCAGGAGAAAGAGAAGGAGAAGGAGAATGTGTGGAATGAGAATTCTCCTTGCTATCTTCAGCTGTTGATAAATAAGTAGAATGTTAGTTATCAGAATAAATCTAACATAAAGAGAAAAGTTTAAGGAGTGGCATGTTTGACCTGATATCTCTTCCCTGGAACTGTCATCATCTTCCGTCTCCACAACTACTTTCTCTTTACTTTTACTCTTTGACTTGATGAGCATAGTAGTCAACCTCTGAGACTTGCGTCTGGACCAGAAGAGGAAAAATAAGTCGTGGCTATTCATATTCAAAAAAATTAATCATTAGTCTTGTGAAGATACAAAAATTTGATACAGTGTAAAAGATAAGAAAGAATCATTACCTGCTGAGTTGAATGTGAGCCAGAAGGAGGTATAGAGGAACCAACAACTTCTTCAGTCATTTTTCCTGAAAAGTGAAAGAAAATGGTGAGATCATTACCATTACAAAATTAATATAGGCAAAATAAATAGATCAGAGGTAAAATTGATTATGTGATAAGTTAAATAGTGATGTTTGGCTAAGAATTTGGTGAAATGAATACAGGCAATTTATTTTCTCAAAGGGGTGAAGGAATTACATCCATACATTCAGCTCACAAAGGCATAATTGGCTTAAATAGACAGAATTTGTTGGAGGAAGTGTGGAGGTAATGACTCAGAATAATGTGAGAAAGTCATTTCAGCTAATTTCCCCTAAGAGAATTCTTGAAGGAAATGCATAATTGAGCAGGTCCAGAAAGCACAGAAATTACAAAATGATAAATTAGACAATATTTGCTGGAGGAAGTATGGAGGTAATGGGCTGAAATGACCTCCTGATGGATAATATACTGAAAAGTGCTTATTACCTCTGGAGTTTTATAAAGTTAAGACACATATATTTGACAAATAATGCTAAGTAATTGGCAAAAATATTGTCCTAGGGGATAATACAGGAATTGATGCTTACACATGATGATAATGAATCCATTTCATGGAAGAAACTATAAGAAATTGGCTTTAGAAAATATTTGCTGTGAATTTTTAGCTAAAGGATTTTATTAAATTAATTTCCTAAGCTAAAAATTATTAAAACAATTATTTTTGGCAATCAATTGCTAAAATAATCAAATTTATAGCTCAATTATGCAAAGTTATACAAAAGAAATCTTGGATGCGGTGAAAAATAATTTTGCATAACACAACAAGAATTACAAATTTCACCGAAATTTACAGTAAAAATTAGGTAGCATTTCCCTTATAATTTCAATAAACAGTTTTTGCAAAATTTGCAATAAACCTGCACAGAAGCAATGCATTTATAAAATTCCATAACAATGCCCAACATCACAATTTTTGACAGAAGTTACATTGCAGAGAAGGAAAAATTTATTAAAAAATGGAAATTACTTTTGTGTTCCTCCTGCAGAAGACTTTGAATGAGGATTTTACTATGTAAAATGCACTAGAGGAAGTTGGGAATGTAGCAAAATCAACCTGAAAGTAGCCTTGGCCTGATGGCTGGTTCGGCTGGGTTCAGCTTGGTCAGGTTCGACTTGACCAGCTCTGGTTCGATTAGGTTCGGTTCGGACAGTCCTGGCTTGGTTGGGTTCGGTTCGCTCAGCAACAAACTGACTTCCCTTGTTGCTGAGAATGCCGAGAATGCCGGGAAGGAAGAGAGAGGATGCGGTGGTGTCGCAATCTTCTTCGGCAGCACCGGCGATGAGATGAGGCGACGTCAGGCGACAATGGTGGCTCGAGGCGGTCCGGTCAGGTGAAGGAGCTGTCGCGCGCGAGGTTCGATTGCGTGATGAGCAGCAGCGTCGCTGCTCTTCCTGGCGGTCTTAGTTTTATCGCGTCCTCGTCAGCAGCCTGGAGATGATCGACGTCGGTGGTGGATGCGACGCCGTGATGGGAGCTGGTTCAGGTGGTCATGGTGGCTTCCGGCGGGAGAAAATGAAGCAAAGAAGAGGAAACAAATTGAGAGAAAAAGGTAAAAAATAAAAAAAAAATTAATAAGAATAATAATAAATAAAAAAAATTATATATATATATTTATTTATTTATTGGGTTTTGCTATATAAAAATAAAAAATATATATACAAATGAAAATGTTGGTTTTGTCGTTTGGGTTGCCTCAAAATTTTTTTGGGAAAGTGTTAGAATATGAAGAAAATTAATGTCCCAAGATCAGAGTTTTGAACTTGCAGGGGAAAATATAATAGGGCCCAGATCTCTATATCCATATAAATTAGCATTAGGCTTGACCCAAGTTAATTATATGCGGGGGGCATTGTTTGTGCCAAAATATAAATTTTCTAGCCCATTGTTAAAATTAAGGCCCAAGTAAGCCCAATAATGAAGCCTAGCCCATTTAATGTTACTTGAAAAAAAAAATTGAGGAGCTGAAGAAAGAAGCTTCTAGAGGTAATCGTAGGCATTGTTTCACTGCTGGAGGAAATTCAATAAGCAGATTACCGGAAGAGCTGGGGAGAACGTGAATCTTCTAGAATATGTAGGAGGAATCAAGAATTGTGCTAATTGAAGATGTTTGGTGAAGAATTCAACTATTGGCTTAATGGGAAAGGAAGAAAATTCCAGAGGGAATGTTGGAGGAAATTCAATGCTGGAGAAAATTCAATGGAGCAGGTTACAGGTTCTTGAGGAGGAAGGGGACTTGTAAAACTTCTGGAATTTGAAATTAAATACAGAGGAGCTGAAAACTTGGGGATTGAGTTGAAGAAAATTCTAAAGGTAATCAAAGGAAGAGTTGAAGAGATGTGGAGGAAATACAAGGGACGCAGAGGTTACAGAATCTATGAGGTAATTATTGAAGAATTGAAGGAACTCAACTTCTACAGCAAGGTGAAGAATTATGAGACGTAGCTTCTGCACCAAGAACTTGGATTATAAAAGGAGGCAACCACCAACAATCAGCAACCAAACAATCAAAAACACAATCAATCCAATCAACATTAACAACAATCAGCAAATTAACTTTCAATTCCAAATTTTAGCAATTTTCTGATAGTCAATTCCTTTAAGCTTATAGCATTTTACGCTTTCATTTCAGAAAAGTTTGTATTACTGCTATCTTAATGCAATTTCAAATTTCCTTAAGCTTTTTGTTATTCTTCTATCATTACCTCCAGTAGGATTTCAATTTCCTTAAAGTATATTTTCATTACCTCAAGCTTATTTTCAATTTCCTCAAAGCGTACTGTTATGATCTCAAGCCTACTTTCAATTACCTCAAGCACACTTTCATTACCTGTAGCTCATTTATCATTTCCTTTAGACAAACTACCATTACCTCCAGTAATAAATTATCATTTACAATCAAACACAAACATTTACATCATTGGAACTCAAACAAATTGTGGTAAAGGCGTTTGGAAATCCACAATTGTCTGAAGAAGTCAGTATTTACAAATTCGGGAAATCAATCTTCTCTGTCACGCTCGAAATATCAATTTTGCCATAAATTTGCACCAACAATCTTTTGGCACGATCGGTGGGACTTCACATCCAGTTTGCCAAAAATTTGTGCCAACACAACAACTTTACAAATTTAAAAAGTTGGAATTATAAATAAAATCTACCAAATTATCATTTAAACCAAACACATTAACTTAGATTTGTAAATGAATTTAATAAAATTTATAGAATTCATTCAAAAAGTTTCAACATGAATTGTTTGTTTGTAAAATTTCAATTTTTTTTAATATAAATGTATCATGAAAAATAATGTGTATATATAAACACACATTTTTTTTTTTAAGAAATATAAACACACGCACTTGAACAACCCGAAGAGGAAATTATTTTTTTATCCAACCCTTGAATCCCAAAAAAAGAGTGTTGTTTTGATGGAGCTAGTTAAATTACCACGAAAGTGAAAGAGGATCGCAATTCACATCCAAGAATCTAATTACAGATGACGAAGTTAGGAGTTAGGTCGCAGCAAATCATGATACACAACATGCAAGCTTTTAAAGTATTAATTGTCATTGACTAATTATTAAATAAGACCTTGACTCTGCCCACGTTGAATCACAGTACTTGACATCTTCCATGTGAGTCGACATCATCCACACACATGCTCATTAATCCTTAACTGTCATCAGAATTATTGGCTAAACTATGTGTGGATTTGTTTAAATTGTTAATTTTTAAAATAATAATTAATTTATTAATATCTTGTATTTCATATATATTTTTATTTGAATTATTTAAATTAATAAAATAATACAATTTTTTAGATTAATTTAAAATTTTATGTGTGTCAAATTTTGATATTAACTAAAAATATATTAAAAATTTGTGTGTAAAAATTGAACTCCACCAATAAGTTTAGAAAAGGCAGTGTATAATCAATGCTTCTTTTTCTTTTTGGGGTCATTTCGTGATCAGCAGCAGTAGCTTTATTAATTCCAAACTCCATATTCTTAGGTCAAAAAGAAATTGTAGGTAGCAATATTTATTTATTAGATCTATTAATTGCCAATGTTTTAAATTAAAACTATTGAAGTTATTTCTAAATTTCAAGTTGAATTTTTTATTAATAAAAATAAAATGTCTTGAGTCTGAATTAGTTTATTTGCAAAAATCAATAACTTTGCTATATGCAAATAATTATCCATATTATCTAATTCAATCCTTTATTTACAGAAATTAATAAAAAATTAAGTAAAAATATTTTATATTTATTAAAAGTGAGGAAAATTATCAGTAGATCTATTAAAAAGTGAGGAAAATTGTCAGTGGAGTAGCCCCTCCAAAAGCATCATGAGTTGTAGAGTTCGAATTATACTATCGCCAACTTAAAAGGGAAGGGTTGCACCTTATTGGTGAATACATCCATGTCTAGCTCATATTACCTCTCTATTAACCAAAAAAAAAAGTGAGAAAATTTATATTTTGTAAGATTAAATATTATCTCTTTTTTAATTTTATTTTAATGAAAAAATAATGAAATCATAAATCAGACAAGATAATATGTAAAAGGCAAATCAACATAAATGAGGTTCCTTATAGAATTAACTTTAATACAATCAATGTTCTAATAATTAATATATTAACAAATTAATATAAAAAATCATTTTTAAAGATAAAAAAATTATAAAATTAGCTTAATTAAAGCAATTCACAAACACAAAAATTTAAGTTAATAAAACAATTAAATAAATAATTATATTTTCTAAAAAAGAAACAAAAATTTATACTTAAAAATTCAAATAAGTAATTGATTTTTAATGATATAAATAATTATTCAAAACAAATCATACTTTAAAAATACTTTCACTATTATTCTATGTCAACAACGTTCAAATTATTTTACTTATTTATATCAAAATTTTTATCATCTAAATATCCTTTTTAGTAGAATAATTTTTTTAAAAAAAAAATCACTAATTATTCCGGAAAAATTAATAGATAAAGAACCATTAGCCATCATACAATATTAAAGTATTTTAACTCCACTAGGGCACACAGATGTTGCCAAATCATTAGCGGTCCCCAATGGACATGGCCATGGGTTGATTTTGCTTAATCAGGCGAAACCATGAGAAGTGAAGTAGGGAGCAAGGAAGCTGGGGAATAATTTCCTCTTTAGTAGACAAAAACGGTCCTATCCTCTATAACCATTCCTTCACGCCAGCTGCAGCTGCTGCTGCTGCTGCCTGCTGCGATTTCCTTGGCATCTCCATAATTTCCGACATGAGCGTACAAAAGAACCGCCGACCTATTTTGTTTTGGGAAAAGGTGCATTTAATCCCTTCATGTTTGGTCCAGAGTTTAGATAGGCCCTCAAAAATTTTTTGGTTTAAACACAGCCTTAATGTTGCTGAATCGAGTCATTTAGCCTCTTCAAAAAAATCTAACATCTAAAACAATTACAATATGGTCCCTGAAATTAGTTTTTTATAAAAATATTTTAAATTTTTTAAATCAATAAACAAAATTACCCTTAATTTTTTTATTAATAGTATAATTCTTAAAAAATTATTTTTTTAATTATTAAATTTTCTAGATTAAATTATAATTAAAAATCAATGAATTAAATTAAACTGAAATTCTTCATCATCAACACCCCTATTGCCATCAAATTAACAGCACTACCTACACCACTGCATCACCATCATCATTAACTGTATCTTTGTCATCATCAATAGCAGTAAGAAGATCAACTTCATCTTCTTCATCTTTCATAAAAAAAGCGACTTCAAAACTACAACAGACATTACCTTTTTACTCTGATCCGATGATCTCTTCCAAAAGAACAACACTAATCCAATTATAACAGCACACGACGTCATAATAATCATAAGAACAATTGAGTTGCTCATAGAGCTTCCTCCGAGCTCAACTTTAAGCACTGATTCAACAAATCTAATCAAATTCAAACCCAAATCCGAACTCGTCTCCTGATTGAAATTCATTATGTTGCCATCAAATTAACAACACTACTTACACAACCGCATCACCACCATCATCGACAGTGTCATTGTCATTATCAATAGCACTGCCACCACCAATACAATTAACAATGTAAACCTATAAACCTAATAACACTACAAACAATAGCATACAAATTAACAACAATGTCCACAACGAACAAAATAAAATTACCCAATTGAAAATTGCATAATTTAATAATTACATATAATAATAACCTAATCACCACCACCACCAATTGAAGTAACAACAATTGAAGTGTCATTGGTGATAGTTTGGTGGAGATAATACCGGTGGAGGTGAATGGAGGTAGCACCGATGTGGAGGTGGAAGCAATATTGATAGGGAAGGTGGATGGAAATGGGGATAAGTACAGGCAACACATATGGGGTAGGCGGATGTTGGTGAAGGTGGGTGGAGGTCGCTCCAGTAAAGATGGGTGGAGACAACGCTGATAAAAGAAGCAAAAGTAAGAAAAGGCAGTGCTAGTGAGCTAGTTGTTGCTCAAGAAGAAAAGGCAAATCTATTTTTTAGGAAAGGAAAAGGAGTATTTTTTGCTAGTGGAGGAAAGCTAGTGTTCATTAGGAGAGAAGAAGGAGAGTAAAGGCGGCAACATAAATTGTTGGGAGAGGCAGCAACATGGATTGCAGTGGGAGGCGGTGACAATGGTTACTGGGAGAGGCGACTGTGGAGAAGCATAAGCATTATCTCTTAATCAGTAAAAAAGTTTTTGTTTTTTTTAATGATTATTGAAACTTATTACTTTATAATAATAATAATAATAATAAATTTCAATTTAACTTAAATTTTTATTTTTAATTTAATTTGAAAAAATTGATAATTAAATAAAATAATTTTTCTTAAAAATTATATTATTGATAAAAAAATTAAGGATGATTTTGTTTATTAATTTAAAATATTTTGATAAAAAACTATATTTAAAGCAAAAAAACTTTCAAGAGCCAATTTAAACTTTGGACCAAACATGAAGGGCCTAAATGTACCTTTTCCCGTTTAGGTAAAAGGTGCATTGAAGCCCTTCATGTTTGGTCAGAGTTTAAATGCACCTTTTCGCTTTTGTTTACACTTTACAGCTCCTGCCCTTGTCACGTGCATCTACCTCTATCCTCCTATTCTTCGTGTTCGTTCCAGCGTTTTGCGCTGGTGCTGAGATTAGTGGTCCTTTCTTCAGTGGCTACGTACCTTATAGCTAGGTTAATAATAATCTTGATTTTTGTCTCTTTTTATTTTCATTTTCTTACTACTTTTATATATAAATATTTAATGAAATTATTTATATACACTTCTTAATTTGTCAAAGATTTTGGAATTGGGTTATTGACTATTGTTAAAATAAGGTGAATTCTTTTTCTTTTTGAGATCTAGACTATATTTTATTTTATAATTTATGGTGTTTGCAAATTTTAAAGAAAAGCATTCCAAAGCTTTTAAAATTATTCATTTTTCCATCAAGGGCTCTTGTATTTTTATTTAGTTGTATTAAGTATTTAGACTATTATTTCTAATAAAATACTAAATTTTTAAATAATTTAATCATTGCAGAGCTAAAAATTTCAGTTAAAGTAAAAAAATAGTGTGAAGTCATAATAAAATAAAAGTATAATTTTTTTACACTGATAATGTAACAATAACTGTTAATTACTAGTCGAAACAGATAAATATTTTTAATACAGGCAAATCATCATAATTTCTATAAGAGAATTCTATTAGTGAGATCCAATGGGACTCATATATAGTGCCCTTGAAATTTATTCGAATGAGAATATAATCATGCATAACAATAATTTTAATATGGCAAACCAATATTTGCACATGCAAATAGTATTTCATCTGTTTCTTATATAATCAAAATATAAATTATTTATTTTTCATAAATTTCCAATAAAAAATTTAAGAAAAAACATAAAATAAAACTTTGATTTGTTTGTATATCATAAATATTTTTATTTATTTTTATTCAAAGATATTATAAGTTTCAATTAGTATTATTAATTATTAATCTTTTTACATCCATAATGTTTATTATATAAAATATTTGACGATATATATATATGTATACTTGAAGGATTGTATTATTTTATATAATATTTAGAAGTTTGTGATTTTATTTTATTTTTATTTTAATACTTTAATAATATTATTATTAAAAATATATGATGTAATGATAAAACTATTAGGTAATAAAAGATAACAGATTTTCTGTATATTTTTAAATTCTTGTAGTTAGTTATAATATTCTTATAAATTATTTAAATTATTTAATTTTAGGATAGCTTCCTACTTAATAGATTTTCTTTATGTTTTAAAATTCATCTAGTTATTTATACTATTCTTGTAATTTATTTAAATTTCTTAATTTTAGGATACCTTCCTAATTAGTTGTAATATCGTGTAAATTATTTAAATTCCTAAATTTTGGAATAGCTTTTAAATTTTGTATTTGGATAACTCACAGCACTATCCAATTTTGTATATATATTCATTCTTAATCACTATTTTGTATATATATTCATTCTTAATCACTGAAAAAAGTTGAGCCATTTACTTTGCAATATTTGTCTCTCTATTTTATTAAAAACAATATGAATACTAAGTAGAAAAATTATTTACTAAGTGCAATTTTATTTCTATGACCAATTTATATTTTATTTTATCATTTATATGCAAAATGAAAAAATTTATTCGGCAGTCAATAATTCAATCACTTTTAGGTAAATTATTTTATTGGTTGATAATCATGAATGTTGCTTTTGTGACGTATTTTTATTGTTATAACCAAATTATAATTTTATTTATTAATTATTATTATTTTTATATATGCAATTAAAACTCAATTATTCCATCACTTTTACTTTTAGTTCCATTATTTTTTTTTTTGTTGCTTGATATTTATGAATTTTTGCTCGTGTATGTATATGACTGACAACAAATAAATGATTAATCACTCATTATTTAGGATGGTACAAATAAATACGTGACTTTGACTACTGGTCAAAAGAAAATATGAATCAAGAATAGCCATCCGATTCGATGATTTCAACGACTCAGAATCAGAGAAATCTGCTTCGACAAGTTAAATGCAAATAAATAGCTGACACGTGTTAGGCTGACCTATTTTAGGCTAAACATTGTTCCATGTAATTCTATCAGACGATACGTCAACATTGAATCATAAAAATGGAAAAGGCGTATCACGTATTATCGGATGTATTGTACACACGTAACATACCAGGATCAAGTCTCATCTTATTACTTTTTTCTCTACATAATGTCAGATTTTTCTGGGCTCCTGGAGATTCCAGGCTTCAACTGGTCTACATCGTAGACGACCCTGCCCCCTCAGGATAATCTCTATGGCCAAAGGGTTAAATTGGACCCTCAACTATTGGCCAAAGTCGGTATTGGACTCTCATATTTTTTTTGTTCCCGAGTGGAACTTAATGTACCAAATTTGACTCAAATAAGACCTTACTCTAACAGATGAACAACTTGCCGTTAAGTCTTGCTGAGGTGCCACCTTAAGGTCTAATTTTTCCGTTGACTCAACAAGATGTGTGCTGACTCTTCCTCCTCCTCCTCTCTCTTTTGTGTTGAATCTCAAATTAACTCTATTAACAAACACTCTATTTTAATTTTTTTCCCAAATCTCCATCTAAAACCGAAATTGTTTTTTAATTCAGGAAGGATTATCACTTGTAGGTCTATGATGAACGATAATTAAGTCCTTTTCGTCGTCAATATCTCTGATCTTTTGAGCTAAAAAAAGAAGAACGAAAGGGGATATGGAGGCTAGCTGCAAAGGTTTACCAGAATCGTCCTTCGAAGAGGATTTATATTCTCTCACTCCAAGAAGTCTTGCTTTTCTCAATTCCATGTCCACGGTGATGCAATCATATTCATCGTATCTTCTATCGTTTTAATGCAAGAACTTCTGATGATGATTGTTTTCTTCTGGAGTT
>CATIWO010067431.1:0-11978 GCA_949673435.1 Macaranga tanarius | reverse complement strand
TTCACACTCCAACTTGAGGGGGAGTGTTAAAGGAAAGAAAATCAATCAAGGTGGTCAACACCTCCTATGATGGAACAAATCATGCATCAAGCTATAATTTAGAGATTGTATAGGATCTTGATTCTATAAATATTAGCATCCTTATATAGCTTAGTCCTTTTCTATATAATAGCATCCTTGTACAGTTATGATATATACATAAGAACACTTTTTCCTCTCAATTTGTTCATGGTTTAGAGTAGTATAAGGCCTGGTACTATTCCTAGACTGAGTTTTATTTGCTAGTTGGCTATTTAATATAGAATGGCTACTAAGAAGTAAGAAGAAACTTTTAAAATGGAAAGTGATTTCTTTTGCTACTTGCAGCTTTGTAGTCAAAAGATTGAGGATTTTAAACATTTATTTTTTGAATGCAAATATTATGCAGAAATTTGAAAGGTGATTTGTCAAAAAGGACAATGATAGGTGTAGCGCTGCACGAGCTATACAATAATTTTTTAAAAAAATTATAAAAAAGTCTCCTATTTTAAAGGAGACTATATTATTTGGGGTTATTTTAATAAAATGAATAGTATTATTACACCGCACATCATTTAATATTGGGATAAGGTTCATTTAAGCTCTATATATTTGCACCGAGGCTCAAATATGCCCTCTTTCTTTTTTTAGGCTCAAAAAGCTGAGGGTTTTTTAAATATGAAGTTTCTTGGCCCCTCTCAAACGGTGAACTGTTTTAAAAGCAAACTGCCATTTGCTTTGTGGAAGATGTAGCAACCATGCAATCAAATGTGGGCTCCACATAAGCCACCTCAAAAGCTACCATTTATGAAGATGTAAATTTGGCACATTTCCATTAAATGGCCAACGCTCTGCCAAAAATGCAGAAGGAAATCATCCCTCTTCTTCTCTCTGCTTCTAACCCTAGGTGATGATCAATTTACATCACACACATAAGATAAAGCATCAGCAATTTGTTGGATTAATAAGGATATAAAAGGCAGAAGCTATTTTTGTACAGTGGTTCGAAGCAGGTAAGTGTTATTGCACTGCCCTCACCTACCTCATGCATATTGATATAAATATATTGATGTTTTTAAATGTGTGAGTGAATGTGTTTTTGTTTTGTTGTTATTGTTTTTCGATGTCATTGTCAGGGCAATGAATACTCTTGTCAATTTACGGTTTCATTTTGGTGGGACTTGGGCATATGGGTCTGACAATAAGCTTTAATATGAGGATGGTGACATGGAAATATTACATAACTTTGATGCTGATTATTTGTTCTATAGTGATCTACTTCATAGATACCAATAAACATATGGGTTTGTTACAGTCAAAAATATTTTTATTTTGAAACCTGGAACAGAATTTAACATTAACTTATTATTAGTGCATGATGATAAGACTATGAGGAAGGTACTGGATTACATTAATAAATATGCATGGGTAGGAGAGATTGAATTTTTTGCTAATCATGAAGTTGATACCCCATTGTGTAAGGCCAGGGTGTTAGAGCTTTAATATTTTACAAGTGGGGATAAGGAAGTTATAGAAGACGAAGGTGGTGGGACTGATCATAAGGTTGATAGACCTGATGAACATGTAGAGGTATAATTCACAGCTAAATCTATAATTAATGATCATATTCAGATTGGCACTCAATGTTCTGCAATAGTTGTGCAACATAGGGAAGGTTGTGCAACAGCTCTAAACTTTGAAGCAACAGGACCTGACACTGAAATAATAACTTATCACTTTGAAACCACTGCTCCTCACTTTGAAGCAACATCTCCTTAGTGTGATCCACCAGCTGCACCTTCATGTGATGCAAGAGCTCCTCAAATAGAAGCATCAATTGTAGCTTCATCTGAAGCAACAGCTACTCAGACAGAAGTATCAGCTACACAAATAACTGATGCAACACCTGCTTACAACTATGTCAGTCCTAAGGGATACATCAGTGAAAGTGATAATGAAAGAGAACAAGAGAATGGTGAGCATTCTGATAGTTCATCTGATGAGTCAGAAGTTGAAGGCGATCCAACAGCACTACCCACAGAGAGAGTCAGGTATGATGGGTATGATAGTGAAGGCCATTTTATGATTGGAATGACATTTGGTAATGCTGTTGAAGCTAGAGATACAATTGCCAAGTATGCTGTGCAATTTGGTTATAAGTTAAAGCTAAATCCTAATGAACCACATAAAATAGTGGCAAAATGCAAGAATGAGGATAGATGCCCATTTATGTTGAGAATTTTAAAGGATGGAAAGAATCCAGGGCTATCAATAAAGACACTACAGGCTCAACATGCTTGCTGCAGGCACTACACAATCCCAAGTGCAAGTGCAAAGTTTCTTACAAGTTATTTCAAGTCTAGGATATATGACAATCCAGTATTCAAGGTAAAGGAGATGATGAAAGATGCTGAAAAAATATTGAAGATAAATGTTAGTTTTCAGAAGTGTAAGAGAGCAAAAAAGGTGATTATCGAAGAGCTAGATGGCAGTTATAGAGTACAATTTCAGCAGTTAGAAGCGTATGTAAATGCTTTGAAAATCAGCAATTCGGGTACTAAAGCAGAGATTGAGTTGGACAATGAAGCACTGAAAATGGGTAGAAGGGTATTTAGAAGGATGTTTGTATGTCTTAAAGCACTTAAAAATGGGTGGAAGTCTGGCTGTAAGCCACTTATTGGCCTTGATGGTTGCTTCTTAAAGAGTGTGTGTAAAGGGCAAGTGTTGACTGTTGTTGGCTTAGATGCTAATAATCAAATGTTGCATATTGCGTGGGCTGTTATTAATGAAGAAAATAAAAATAACTGGAGGTGGTTCATGGCATCGCTGGCACAAGAACTGTCATTAGGTGATGGTTCACAACTAACTATTATCTCGGATACGAAAAAGGTTTGTGATCTAAACTTTCACTCAATTGAAAAAACTTGATATTGTGCATATTGTATGTTGTGTACTTATTGGCTATTATTATGCATTTGGGGCAGGGGTTACTTGATGCAGTCTAAACAATGCTACCTGAGGCAGAGCACATGTGGTGTGCAAGGCACATTTATTCCAACTAGAGCAAGAAATGGACTGGAGGGGAATTGAAAAAAAAAAATTAGATATGTGCTTGAAGCATATATGAAGAAGAGTTTAAGAATAATTTGTTGAAACTAGGGGAGGTTTCATAGAAAGCAGCAAAGGGTCTTCTATGCTACCCACCTCACAACTGGTGTCGAGCCTACTTCTCATCAAGGTGCAAATCATTTATTGTTGACAATAACTTCACTGAGTCATTCAATGCATGGATACTTTAGGCTAGACATAAGCCAATCATCAGCATGCTTGAAGACATTCAGTTGCAGGCTATGAACAAGATTAAAGAAAATAAAAAAATGGCTGACAAATGGATAAATGAATGGAGTCCATCATGTATAACTTTGTATCAAGATTGGAAATAGAATTGTTGTGGATGCAAGGTGGTCTTTAATAGAGCTATTGGATATGAAATTGGTGAAGGTTTGGATAAACATATAGTCATTTTGGACAAATAACTTTGCACTTGTAGGGCATAGGAACTAACTAGAATTCCATGTTCCCATGCCATTTGTGCATTATACCATAGCAAAATTAGTCCCCTATCTTTAATATCAAAGTGGTTTCATAAATCAACCTATTTAGCAACTTATAATCAGCCTCTACTACTAGTTCCAAGTCCAAAATTCCAAAAATTCTTTGAGTTTTTACCAACTAAACCTCCACCACTACCTCAATTATCTAGCAGACTAAGAAAATTACGCGTTAGAGCTTTTCATGAACCTACCAGCACAAGACAGAATGATGGAAAGATGACAAAGAAAGGCATTAAGCAGGTTTGTGGCATATGTCACAAAGAGGGTCATAACAGAAAAACCTACCCTAATAAGAGGAATCATGTCTATAATGATGCATTTACTTTTTTCTTTATTTGCTTTGAATGGTTTTAATTACGGCAAAGTGTATGGATCAATGTCTTTAATATCGATTGATTAGGCATCTAAAGAGGAAGTTACAGGCAGTGAAGCTCACTCAGGAATTTCAGTGGAAGCAAGCAACCAGGAAATTACAGGCAATCAAGCACACTCCAATGCTACTGTACATGTTCGTTTGAATAAAGAAAAAATAGTTCTTCAGGAAGAAGGCACTTTTGTAAGGAGAACAAGGAAACATTATAGTGGCCATGGTGTGTATATTAATGCCAAAACTGCATCTTCAACATACAATGTCAGTATTATTCTTCCTTTTAAAATTTCAATGTATATGCATTATTGTGTAACAGCCTGCTCATTGTACAATTGTGAATTACTATGTAACAGCCTGGTCAAGAATCTGAGAGAGTAGTTTTAGCAGGTGTAAACATTAGGGAGCCTACCTACAATACTGATCCACAGGTTAACTTTCCAATACCAAGTGAAAGAGACCTGATGAGAAAAAGATCAACATCTACTGTGACTCTTGAAATAAATATTCAATTTTTAAGAGAGAGAACACAGGTGAAGTTTGCTAAAGATCTTCTTTATCAGGCTCCTAGTTTGAAATGGCAAGGAGGTCAAGCAATAACTCAAAGCTAGATAGAAGCAGAGGTTCAGCAACAAATTGGTAGAAAACATAATAAAGCAAAGTCATCTATTTAATATGTTTCACTAGAAATTCCATATAGTTTGTATATGTTTACTGTCAATAATGTAACAAAAACATCTTTTGGCCACAGAGGGCATTTTTCATCCATTGTGGCTTATGTTAGGTGGTGGTTATATTTTGGTTAGATACTGGTAAAATTTTTGTTAGATAACAGTATCTAACATTGTGGTTCATTTGCTTCTTGTATATTGACATGAAGATTTTTTTAGATTAGTAATTTAAGTTTATGAATTATCATTTCCTTTAACAAATTGTCATTGCCTTTTCTTAATTGACATTGTTATTTTAATATGTTAGCAATGTGTATGTTATTTTCCATATATATTCTTAGGTTAAGTTTACAGAGTGATCACTATTGCTATATCAACCAACATCATCAAAGGCATTAAAAGTAATTTTTTTTAGCCATTACATTGCCACTGGAACAAAATTTTTGTACATTACTTGGTCATCCAAAATTCATTTGCAAATGACCTTTACTAACACCTAAATTAACATAAACAAAAACAAACACCATGATAATACAACTATAGAGTAGGCAATAACCATCTTTTTTTACATTTTTCACATTCTTGCATTCTTGACTTCTTCATTCTTCTAAATTGTACCCATAATTCTGCTATTTCACTGTCAACATCGTAATAGGCCACGCTCTTCTTTAATTTCTTATTTTCAGCATACAAGAGATTATTTTCATTCCTTAATTGCTTCATTACTTTCCTGCTCCTTTTATTCACAGGTCCATCGTGCCACTGAAAGAAGCCACAGTTATGTACATGAAACATAATAGCTCATTTTCTCATATCTTCCAAACAAAACAACAATGCATAATACATTATTTAGACACAACTCATAAGCTTTACCCAACCTCATAATTAGGGCAGCTATAAAACCTTCTCCCAGGATTCTCATCAGTCCAAGAAGTCCATCTCGGTGCTTTCATTCGACATTTATAACACTTAGCAAATCCTTCGTAATCAACCTCCACATTGTTTCATCTCACTCTACCAGTTGATGAAGAAGATGACGATGCCATTTTCAAGAGCTAGATTTTCAATTGAGCTGTTGGTGGAAATGGAGGTTCGACCAGAGGGAGCAGAAGGAGAAGAAAGAGAAGTTTTTAACGATAACCTAAAGAAAATGCCATGTCATCCTCTTAGCTAACGGAGCCATTTCACCATTTGTCTACTAATACTGAGAGGGGCCAAGAAACTTCATATTTAAAAAACCCTCAGCTTTTTGAGCCTAAAAAAAGAAAAAAGGCATATTTGAACTTCGGTGCAAATATGAAAGGCTTAAATGAACCTTATCTCTTTAATATTATCTTTTTAAAAAATACTCTTTTGAAAATAATAATATTAAATATTTCAAAAGATGCATCATTTAATATTACCCTTTCAAAAGGTACTCTTTCTCAGAGAAGAGAATTTTCATGTTTTTCAAAAAAAAAAAGTTGGTGGTAAATGCATGGAAGTTAAAAGTTTGCAAAGTAGCTTTTCGATGTATTGTTCTTGAAAGGCCATAAATCAATTTGGAAGATTTCGGTTCATGGTAATATTCAACTGATTACGCAATATGCTCTCCTTCGTTTTTTTCAATTTAGAAATTTTAGTTATCATGCTTTTTTTAAACATATGATACTCCTTAAATTTTTATTGGAATTTTTATTACTTTTTCTTTAAATTAAGTAAAAAAAATGACAGTAATACCTTTTAATGAAATGTGGAATACCCTTTCAAAAAAAAAATGTAAAATACCTAACATCACTTTTAATTATGTTTTTTTAAATTAAAATTCATTAGTTTTTTTATCAAGCACTTTTCATGTAGAAACAATAATTATTGAGTTTTTATTATTTATTTTTATTAATAATTGTTTAACTTTCTTGAATTGAAAATTTTTATTGAGAGATATAAGTATTATTTCTTAACTATTTTACAACAATTTTATTGAAATTTTGATTAAAAAAAGGTAATTAGCATAATATAATTAAAAAGAATGACAAAGTATAGTTTTTAAATGTCAAGACAATAATAGGGTGAAGTGTCAATTTGCCCCCTAAACTTGGATGTGATGGCCAAGTAACCCATAAATTAACTTTCTGGTCAATTTTCCCACCAACTTGATAAATCCACTCAACTAGCTCAGATTACCTTTATAGAATAGTACAATTTAGTTGAAAATAATTTTTTTAACCAATTCACCCCATAACTTTTATATATTGATTAATTAGGTCCAATTTGTCAAATTTTACAATAAATAAGATATGAATTACTAAAAATTAAATTTGAAATTTGAAATTTTTTAGGAATGAATATTTATTTTAAAATATAAATTAAACTATATAAAAAATTAATTTTAAATTATTTTATAAAAATTAAATCAAAATGATCAATTATTTGTTAAATTTCAACTAACAAATTAAGTTCCATCTATTCAATTTTCTATTATGAATATAATTAAATAATTGTGAACGTATTTTTAAAAATTTAATTTTTAATTTTTTAATTTTACATGCATAAAGTTAACAATTATAAAAAATTATGTGAGTAAAAGCAATAGAGGAAAAATCTTTAAAATAAAAATTTTAACTTTAAAATTAGATGTATTATATATTTTTATTTTTATTTTTTAATTTCAAAATTTTGATTTATTTTTAGTAAAAATTAATTTATTATTTTTATTATTTTATATTTTAAGATAAATATATAAATTAAATTTGAAAAATTTTAAAATCAAAATGTCAAAAATAATATTTTATTATTTATATATAGTTAAAAAAAATTTATGCTTTCAATCTTTTAGTTTTACTCACACACTTTTTATAACTCTTAATATCTATATATATAAAAGTAAAAATTAAAAAATTTAAAATTACTAATTTCGAAAAACTACTCATAATTATTTAATTATGTGCATGAATAGTATTCGGTTATAATAGAAAAGTTGAATAGATGCAAATTAATTTAATAATTTTAGAATTTAACAATAATTTATCATTTTTATTTATTTTTTGTAAAATAATTTAAAAATATTTATATTTTTAATTTATGTTTTTAAAACATATTTATTCCTAAAAAATAAAAAGTTTAATTTTTACTAATTTATATTTTATATATTGTAAAATTTGACAAATTAGACCTAATTAGTCGATAAATAAAATTTTTTGGGTGAATTGGTTAAAAAAAATTATTTTGGACTAAATTGTACTTTGCTATAAAGATGATATGGGCTAATTGACCGAATTTACCAAGTTGGTGGACTAATTGGCCAGAAAATTAATTTATGGATTAATTGACCATTCATTCCAAGTTCAAGGGGCAAATTAACACTTTAACCCAAGAGAATAACTAGTACACTATCGTAAAATAATAGCGGCAAATAACAAATTAACAATTACCCCTTTAAGTAAAGATGAGGAGAAAATTTGTTAATAAATGAGGAGGCGTTGTGTTAGCTTTATTTTTATCATATATATAAAAAAAAAAAATAATGGTGCAAATAATATCTAAATTTGATGCAAATAAACTAAAATTGAGATGCATAAGGAGTCCTTGAAATACTTGAATGAGGGAGAACAATAAACAAGAAGATTGATTTTTTTTATGTGATATTTCCAATATTCAGTAGGCTCAAATTATGGCAAAATTCTTCATATATAAAATCTGAAATCTCATTAAAGATATTTAACATCATTATCATTTCAACCAACAGATATTGATAGTAAAAGATTAATCATTTTATACATAAATCAATCATAATCAAACCTCCACCATATATAATCACCACATCGATAGAAACCGCTACTGTGGTATATGTTCTCTTATGCGCATCTATTTGTTTATATATATATATATATATATATATGAGATCTCCAGCTAGACAATTGAAGATAGTTGCAACAAGCTAGGCCACAATTCTGCTGAATATTTCTCTTTTGAGGTCTCGTTTAGATATTTTCTTCGCTTGTTCATCTTCTGTATCTGTCTATGAACTCATGCATGGTCTGAGGTAGCGACCCATGCAGGCAGTTGGCGTAGACACAGCATTCCATTTAACCTCTCATGAATTTTCAGAGTCCCTATTCCAATTCTAGGACAAATAGCCTGCAAAAGATATGGTTAAAGTGGACTAATTTAGTGCCTGTACTAAACCTGTAAAACGAGCTGATAAGTGTAGCTAGATACGTAGTACCTGGGATTTAATTGTATAGATGGTACGATCCCCAACATTATGATATGAAAAGCTTACTACTTCAGCTCCTTCTTCTTGAAGAACACGAATAATATCATGTAACTTGATATTGTTGTCGTTCGACCCACTAATCAAATTCACTTCTAAAGTAGAATCATCAGTACCACTTCTTATGTCTAGGACTGGTGTCAATATGCTTGAGCTGCCTGCAGGGGCCGACTGATAATAATCCATGCAAGAATTCTGATGATCATAGAGTCCTGCAGCCTGTTCCTTCCTTAGATTCAGTTCCTCTATTCTTGCATGCATCTGTTGCACATAACGTGTGGCTTCATCAACCAGATTAGGCACTGACAACTGTGCGACAAAAAAAAAATTATTAGAAAAGTGCAAGAGCTAGCGTAATATACTGCAAATTTTATTATTTCTAGGAAACCTTGGATGGTTGGGGACGAAGAACAGAAGCAAGAGAAGAAAGGAGATCTCTCATATGAGTTCTTCGAACTCTTTCTTTTATGTTTCGTTGAAGTCTAGGTAATGAGATATTGTTATTTTCCATATTAATTAATTAGTTTTAATTGTAAAACATTCAAAAAGAGAAAAAAAAGAAAGAAATATAATTGGAGATGTTTCAAATATGAAAACAATGTTATGTTTACATATAAATAGAGGCAGATGATCTAAGCTGAGGCTCTCAAACTTTGAGGTTTTAGGTTGAAACCGCACTGCTATGCGGGTACTGTCAAAGGAGATTATAAAGAAAAAAATTCGAGGCAGAGAATTGTAGCGTGCAAGAGATGGGGCCAAAAAGTTAGTACTTAATTAATTGAGAAAGAATAAGGTTGCATGTATAATTAATATGGAAAAGCCCATGACACAAGTTGCGAAGCAAATTGCGACCCAAGATAAAAGGATTAAAGAGTTTTTTTGTTTTGGTCAATTTTTTTTTTACGATGGGCGGCGAATCATTCATAATTAATATGACATTCTGAATTGGTGAAAGACTGAAAGTGACAAAAACTTGGTAGGTAGATTCATAGTAAAATTTAGACCTGTTTTTGTTTTGTTTTTGTTTTTTTTTTAATTAGATGCACGTACTTCTTGAAATTCAACTAAAATTTTGGACTCAGCTTATCATATGTCATGTAATAATAATCAATTCTTTTTAATGATTTAATAAAATATTTTACACATATCATCAAATTGTTTAGTAATATAAAACATTTACTGCTTTTTTTTTTTTTTTACAATTGAATTTATTTCAAGATTAATAAATGAAGCATGTCATCCATTAAAATAATTATAATTTATAGAAGCTTTCTTAAATAATTAAATTGAAAGAATAAGACAACAAATTATAGTAAACATAAATGGAGCATAATTAATGTGATGATTATTCCAAGCGACCGACCTCTTGAAGTTTGCAAACAACATTTTGAATGTTAAATGAAAAAAGACTCTTGATTAAATCTCAAATGAATGGACTTTAATCGTCTATATACATGTGAAAATTAATTGTAAATAAATAAATGACGCACCAACTGACTATATATGATAGTAACTAGTCGACTGCTGGTACAATTTTGTGGGCACAGACTAAGAACAAGATAAGTCGTCTTAGACGTTGACCACATGCAGGTGATACTATGCGATTTGAGTTATATATTCAGATTTTACCATTTAATTATAATTAGATTAATAATTTTTGTATTATTAGCGATGCTAATTTTTTTTATAAAATTTTAATAAAAATGTTTTCTTCGAAGCCCTATCACCTCAATTCTACACATGAATAGTTCTGTTAACTTTTTCTAGTTCTAGTCAAAATTAGGGGTGTTCATGGGCTCCGAAATGGGCGAAGCGAAAATCGAACCGACCCTATTTGGCTCAGTTTGGTTTGTATTTTTAAAATTTTTGAATTTTTAGAATTAAATTGAACTGAACCAAAATTTGGTTCGGTTTTATGTAAAAAAAATTTCTATTAACCAAGATAATCGAAATAACCGATTTTTTTATTTTTTATTTTAATTTTTCTAAATATTTATTAAAAATATATACAAATTTAATATAAAAATAATCAATATTTTAAAATTTTCAGTTCGGTTCGGCAGGTTTGGTTCAATTCTAATTTTTTGAAATTCGATTATTTCAATTCGGTTAGAAAAATACTCAAAAACTGACCGAACTGACCGATGGACACCAAGTCAAAATGCTATAAATAGTTCATGGTCCATCTTCAAGTGTAAAAAGAAAAAAGACTTAATTAAAATAGTAAAAATAAAAAATCAAATTAAATACGGAATTGCTTTCAATCGCTTCAAATTCATATTATGCATCGCCATCTATCTTGATGGGAGTAATATTGACATTTCAAAAAAGAAATTTTCGTGCATTATATTTACCAGTTAAATGTGAACACATATATAATGCACGCACTTGCACATATAAATATATATTAAATATAAAGTTTATATAATATATATTATTTATATAACCAGTAAATATATGGTGTGTTTGGTTCAAATGAATTTCATAAAATTTCGTGAAATTTATTTGAAAATTCAAATTTATGTGTTTGGTTTAAATTAATATTTAATGGAATTCATTTTCAATTCCAATTTTTTAATTTTATGGAATTGAACATTACTAGTTCAAATCCTTAAAAAATTGTGAGGATTTGCAAATGAATTCCACAATTTTAAAACTATACTTTTATAAAGTCAAAAATACCATTACTTATTATTTTTATTTTCAAATTTTATATTTGTCTTTCCCCACATTCTTTTTTTAACTAAAAATATTATTTAACTAACTAATATTTTTATTTTTTATTTTTTCTCTTTTTTTTGTTTCTTTTTTTTATTTTTATTTTCTCTTATTTTTTCCTATGCATTTTTTTTTCTTTTTTTTAATTTTTATTTTCTTCTAATTTTTCTCTTCCTATTGTTTTTTTTATTTCCTCTTTTTTTTTTCTTCTTATTTTTTTCTTATCTCTTTATATATATATATATTATGTTCTCTTTTTTTTACCCAAAATAAAAATACTAGTGATTTATTTTCCCAGAAACATTTGCCTTGCCATTTGTTTATTGTTTTGAGGCAAG
>CATIWO010067429.1:0-10924 GCA_949673435.1 Macaranga tanarius | reverse complement strand
ATAAGTTAGACCTGCATATCATGCAACAAAAAGAGATTGCAGCCATAATATTCCTGCATTTTGATCACAATAACAGAAGTAGGAATCAATCAGTAATTGAAATTAAATTGCAAAGTAGTAAGTATAAAAGACATAATATACAAGTAAAGTGGGCTCAGATTTAAAGTTATTAAGTCATGGTAAATATGCAGCCATAATTCCCAGTAACATAAAAATAATGCCACCAGAGAAATTTTAGCAAGCATTTTTACATAATCAGAATAACTTATGTGGAAGTTTCATCATTGCCCAATCAAATAATAATGCAACAACAACACTGGCACCTCAAACACATATAAAACATGAGCCACATAAGTGTTGATCACACACAATCATCATATATCTCAACATAAGTCAATAAGCATATGGAAGAATAGGGCAAAGTCAGAATTAGAAAAGTAAAATTAGAATCAGAAAGACAGAAATAAGATAAGATTATTGAAGAATATATGCTAAGTGACATTGGATGATGCTACATTAAGGTCAATGCCAGCTGAGGGTAATTCTACAAAAAAAAAAATATTAGATAATTGTAGAGAAATGCAACTAAAATTAAAATATAAATAAAAAAATAAGTAAAAATGTACCTTTCTCAAATTTCTCAACTTCTTCTAATGCCTCTTCAATTGAGACTGGCTTGGTAAATATTCTGAGTCAGTATTATGAACAAATAAAAGCTTCAACAATTATGGGAGTGAGGGAACTTCTAAAACAATCAAGCACTCTCCTCTGGTGCTAAAAGCCGATTCGGAAGCTATGGTGGAGATGGGCACAATTAATACATCATGTGCTAAACATGAGAGAATTAGAAATCTCTCAGAGATAAGCTTCCACCATCTTAGCATATCAAATGTGCCCTCCTCCTCCAATACGGACTTAGATAGATAAGTATCTAACTCATATTTTTTGCTCCCACTAATACCAAGTTCCATTTTGTCAGATTTTTTGCTCCCACCAATACTAAGTTGCATTTTATGCTTTTTAAATCTGGCCTTTAACAGAGATTTTGATTTCCCAGAATCCACAATAGTAGCAAGTTCAAAAATATCAATTGAGAGGCCAAGTTGAGAAGAAGATTCACAAGCAGGTTTGGATGATGAACTATAGTCATCAAAGAGTTCATATAAAGCAAATTTTATAGAATCATACAAGCTTCCACCAACGCTTTCACCATAATTTTGAGTCAATGAATACTCCATATATTTCAGCTTGTCTATAGGATCTAAAACATTAGCAATAAAAATTAACAAGTTCATTTTTTCTGGATTCCCCCAATATTTATCAAATTTTCTTTTTATAGAGAAAGTCATTGATCTCTGAGTAGCATCATCATAACTTTGTCATTCATTTAATATACAAAATAGATCATAGATTTCAAAAAAAAAAAAAAGAGTTAGCAGTCATATACTGAGAACCAAAAATTCTCAATGTCATCTCATAAAAGTGTTGCAAGAAGTTAACAAATTATTTCACAGATTGCCGATCAATAAAATTAGGCACATCATCCCCCAAATCTGACTTAAATGCACTTTCACATTCCTCATATTTTTTAAAAACTTTCTCATATGAGCATGCAATATGCAATATGATATATATAGAATTCCATCTAGTGGAAACATCAAGACTCAATGCACATTTAGACTCAACACCAATTAATTCAGAATATTCTTTAAACTTCCCTAACCTAGATAGTGAACTCTTAATATATCTGACTGCTTCTCTAACCCTTTTAATAGATGCATTTGCATCTTTTAAACTTTCATTGACAACAAGATTGAGAATGTGTGCAATGCATCTCATGTGAACATATTTGACTCTCACTACAGATGTACTTCAAGACATCAATTTCTTTTTGAAAAATCCAAGTGTAGTGTCATTGGAAGATGCATTATCTACTGTGACAGTAAAGACATTTTTCAACCCACAATCAATAAGACAATTTTCTAAAGCTTTTGTAATGTGCTCCCCCTGTAAGCTGTAACAGGAATAAATAAAATGATTTTTTTTGGAGCTTCCACTCAACATCAATACAATGAGCAATTATGCACATGTAGTTAATGCGTTGAATTGAAGTACAAAAGTCAGTTGTTATACTAACTCTTTGACTTTGATAATGATGCTTCAAGACTGTTTTTAACTTCAATCTTTCATCTAAATATGCATTAAAACAGTCTCTATTGACTGTTGATCTACTAGGTATCTTAAACCTAGGACATACAACAAACATGAAATGTTTGAAGCCCTCCCCTTCAATAAATTTAAAACTTAATTCATCAACAATGACCATCTTATATAATACTTTTCTAATAACATCCTGATCAAATTTCCATGTTCCTATTACACCTACATTGTCATGCAAATCAAACTCTGAACTATGCACAACATGTTAGAGAGTTAAAAGGGTATGTCTAATATGTTTAGGATTAAGGTTTTTCAAGCATGTGAGCACATATCTAATGGATGATGTGACATTCTTTTTAGTATCAGCAAGTAAAATTTTAGTATAATATATACACTTAGCTTTTACCAACTTTCCTTTCTCCTCAAGTATTTTTTCAAAGTGTTCCCATGCTAGGCTTCTGCTATCAGTTTCCTTTCTCTTTTTTTTTTATTGCAGTCTGCTGGGCTTCAGACTGCTTTTGAGCTTCCACCAAAGCTACTTGTTGAGTTTCACTAGTAAAAGTATCACTGCCATTGGTAGCAACTTCAAGAGCTTCCATCTACATGAAAGAAAATACATAGAACCAAAATAGCCGAATCAAATTCAATTACATTGTTTGACTTCCACAAACATAAATCCATATAATTACATAAATGCATTCAAATTAAAGAACATATAATACAAATTATAATCAGATTCAAAGTTAAAATCAGAATATTGTTGTTTATAAAAAATTATTATATAATAAAATAATAATTACATTTTACCGGAATAATAAAATAACAAAATCATTTCATTTTATCAAAATAAAAATCTATTTTTTCAAATAATTTTCATTTTTCACATAATATAATACAAAAGTCTCATTAGATTCAAAGCCAATAAAATAAAATTTATTAGTGATAAAACAATAATTTTTTTTAACAAAATTTTCAAATAGCAAATTAAAATTTATGACTTGAAAGATTACCTTTCAATTTTGATGTTCTGTGTGTCACTCTAAATCTCAGTGATCAAAAATAAAAAGTAAACGACAGATCGGAATCAGCGTTTTAGGCTTCCATATAAGATATCGAGTTGAGATCGAAATCAATCAACTCCATAAAATCATGCAAAAAAATACAAAAAAAAAAATAAAAAAACCCATCAAAATATAACCAAACCAACATCACATAAACGTGCAACAATAAAAATAAAAAATTTTGAAAAGATCTTTACTAAAATACATAGATCTGTGCATAAGAATCTTGGAAATTGATTTCCTCACTGTCAATGTTAAGTATCGAACATTGACTTTCTCATTTTGATCACTCAGATTCAGATGGTTTTTAGTAAAATCAGAATCAATAAATCGAAGGAAACATAACACAGAATCAGAGCCCGTAGAAAAGATAAATTGAAAAACACTTAAATTTATAGAAATGACAACGATTAGGGATGAGATGAGAGCAGGAGAAAAGACGAAGCTCTACTAGAGATGGCAGAAGAGTCGATTTCAGAAAGAAGAGGATTGGAAGAGTTAGGGTTAGGAATTGGAGTTGAGAGAAAAGGAAGGAAAGAACGAGAGAGAGCAGGAGCAGTGACGTTTAGGGTGGGTGGGTGGAGTGTGAAATGGGGTGTGAGGAGTGAATGTGAGGGTCATATAGCGAGAGATTAGGGTTAGGGTTAGATTAGTACTAAACGACGTCGTTTTAGTATATAGGTTTATGAGTTCAGTTTTTCAGTCGGTTCGGTATCTAAAAACTGATATTCGTTAATATCTCCAACCGAACTGATTTTCACTTTACTCGGTAACCGAGCCAAAGCGCAATTTCTGCTCAAAACGATTCAGTTTAAACAGCTCGATTGATTTTTGAACACCCATATATATTCACTTATATTAATTACCAGTTGTTAATTTGAAAAAGTATGTGCAACTAAAATTGAAATTAGGACTTCTTAGAGGGTTAAATGCAATGGTTGTTACCTAACTCTATACTTATTGAAATTTATGTATTAAACTTCGATTTATTTTTTTAACCTAATCTCGATTTTATTTCAAAAAAAGTATTGCCAAAAACTTTTAGTCATTTAAATTTCTCTTTAACACCATTTTTATTTTTCAATTTTTTTTATTTTTCAATTTAGTCCAAAATTATAAAAAATTTAGAAATAAATATTCTCATAAGTTCTGATACTACTCAGAATGAATATGCTCTTACTAGGCATAATCAAAATAATTTTAATTTTTTTTATTTTATATAAATATATAGAAAATATAAACTTATTTGTAAAAAAAATTTAATTTTGAATTAAAATAGTAATTACGGATTGTTCAAATGCCAAAAAAAATTTTAAATAACTGCTATTAAACTTAATAAAAATTTGATATTTTAAAAAATATAAATTAAAATTTAACAATTGAATTAAAACAAAATTAGAGTTCGGTACCTTCTCCCTATTGGACCCCACTTTCAGACACCACTAATTCAGCGCATTGAGATACAGAATTCGATCCCTTCAAAAATATAATAATGATAATAATAAAATGAAAAGCACGTGCAAAACTAAAAATTGGCACATGAATTAGTTTAGTTTTTAGTTTTTAAGACGTGGTGGCAAGTGATTGATTTTGTCACTATCACTGAAGCTCTGTGACGCATACGCACATTGAAGATGATCACTGGCTACAGCCAAATAGCCGCCTCTCCATTTTATATAACCCAACAAAGACCCACTTGCTCTTTGTAGACCCACTTCACCATTCCTCAGTTTTTGCCAAATTCTAGCTCTTTTACGCACGCAACACACCACATTACATCTACTTCTCTTTTATCAACAACACCATTTCACTTATCCAATCCCCAACTTCTTGTTAAAGTTTTGTTCTTTTTGAGACAACAGATGGGTTTTTTGAACTGGGTTTCTTTGGTTTTTTTCTTCCATTTGTTGAGTCCAACTCTGAGCTTAACTGGGCTGTCGCCTGACGTTTCGATAAGGTTTCTTGATTATGCTAAAAAAGATGAGATTTTTAATTGGATGGTGGGGGTTAGGAGAAAGATACATGAGAATCCTGAATTGGGTTATGAGGAATTTGAGACTAGTAAGCTTATTAGAGCTGAATTGGATAAAATGGGTGTTAAATATAAATACCCATTTGCTATTACGGGTGTTGTTGGTTATATTGGAACTGGGAAGCCTCCTTTTGTTGCATTGAGGGCTGACATGGATGCTCTTCCTATGCAGGTTTTTTTTCCCCCAGTTTATAACTATTAGTTCTAATTGAGTTTGATTCTTGATAAGTGATGATGTTATTCTATGGAGTTCCTTTTTGCCAAATGAAAATTATAGAATTTTAATTTTTGAGAACTGACAGTTATCTTGAAATGTGGTGTTCGGATTGAAAGTTATAGTCTTTAGACATAAACTAGAAGAGGTTGACTTATATTAATAAGTTTCTTTGTGTGCTCTATTTTGGCAATCTTGTTCAGCACGACCTTTAATTCATGGTGGTTTTCTGGAGTTTGAATTTATCACCCATATATCTATTATATTTCAGTTTAAGGTTGGATTTAATTTGAGGATGTTGTGAATTTAGTTGATGAGTGTTTGAATTTTACAGGAACTGGTGGAGTGGGAGCACAAGAGCAAAGTCCCTGGAAAGATGCATGCTTGTGGACATGATGCTCACGTCACCATGCTTCTTGGTGCTGCTAAGATTCTTCAAGAGCATCAGGAAGGGTTGAAGGTTTGTTTTTCTTGTTAGTTTCTACTCCTTTGTTAACAAATCATAATCTGGTAGCAGTAATAATCCTGACCAATACTTACATTGGAAATTAGCTAATCACCTACTCCAATTTTCTTGAGCTTTTCTTCATTATTTTAGTTAATGCATTAAAGCACATATGTTTCGAGTTGTAGGAAACTCGAAGAATCTTCCCCCATGGAGATGTAGGATGTTGGTAGTTCTGGTAGTCATTTTTGTTCAGAGCTCCTTTCGCCTAGATTAATGATTTTTGAATCTGTCATGGGTGGTTGGGTAGAATTTTGCAGAGATTAGATCTAAAACTTGGATTCTTAGAAAATTAAAAGCCAGACACAAAAAGAAGAAAAACGGACTATCACAGGCTACCTATGTCTCTGAGTTACAAATAGCTCCCTTTACCATTTTGAGTTACTGTGATATACAAATCAAAATCTTTGGGACAATGCATCCTTTCTGTACTTCATCAGTTTATGTGGCTGCCATTTTATCTGATATCATATCAATTTTTTCCACTTTACCCTTAACATTAGCTAATAAGCAATCCCCTAGCTATATCAATAAAGAAATATAAAAATCATGTGCAGAGAAGGGGATCTGCATGTCAAACACTCATTAGGCAGCACGAAAGAAGTGACTGTAATCACATCAAGTTCTGTGTTGTGAACATAGTATGGTTTGGTATCTCTCAGATAGTTTATTGTAACTTTATTTCCCACTGTTCTATGTTTGATTGAAACCAACCAACTGAAGATGGATTCTGAAACTAAGAGACTGGGATGTCTGCTCTTTAGTCTGACAGCCTTTCTGAAAATTTTCTATGTTATAGGATTCTGTCCTCTATAGCTGCTTAATGTTATTCAATTTTTGTTTTACTATTAGGGCACTGTTGTTCTTGTTTTCCAACCAGCTGAGGAAGGAGGTGGCGGGGCAAAGAAGATGATCGATGAAGGCGCCTTAGAGAATGTCGAAGCTATCTTTGGGTTGCATGTTGATTCCAGGGTGCCAACAGGTCAGGTGGCCTCCAGACCTGGTCCTCTACTGGCTGGTAGTGGCTTCTTTGATGCAATAATAAGTGGAAAAGGAGGTCATGCTGCCATTCCTCAGTACTCAATAGATCCAATATTGGCCGCTTCTAATGTCATTGTTAGCTTACAGCATCTTATTTCTAGGGAAGCTGATCCACTTGATGCACAGGTACCTATAATTTCCTTCAACTTGTTTTACTGCTTTCATTTTTTCCTTTCTTTTTGTATGCAATTTGACAAATTCTTTAGCGGTCATTTAAATTTTTGTTGGTTTGACTGCACAAAGCAGTTTCAGTTCCTCCAAAGGTTGTTGACATCATTTGATGCCTTTTAATTTTCTTGGGGTACCAGTCTTCTTTTCTCATCTGCTGGGAAAATGGGGAATCTCTAATAATTGAGATATATTCTTCATTGCCAGCAGCCCTTTTTTGACTTCTTAACTACTTTTGAATTAAACCTGATATGCCACTAAGTTGTCCACTGAAAACACGTTATAGCACTTGGCATCTTTTGCTTGCAGATTTGGAAATTTATTGGCTTACCATAAATAAAGGAATTTTTTATTGCTCCCATGCATTTTTATTATTCTCTTGTTGTTGCTGCTGCTAATATTGAAATATGACTTGAAGGTGGTGACAGTCGCCAAATTTCAAGGAGGTGGTGCATTCAATGTTATTCCAGATTCTGTCACTATCGGTGGCACTTTCCGTGCCTTTTCAAAAGAAAGCTTTATGCAACTTAGGCAGCGCATTGAGGAGGTATTGCACTGTATTATGTTTGCAATAATTGAATTTTGAGCTATTTGGCCATTTTTATGTTTGCCTTTTCACTGTAATTATGCTTCCTTATGTTCCACCATTACCAACTGCCAAGCATATTTTGTGTTTACTAACAGGTCATCGTAGGGCAAGCTTCTGTACAGAGGTGTAAAGCAACTATTGATTTTCTTGAGAAAGAAAAACCCTTTTTCCCTCCTACTGTAAATGATAAAGAGCTGCATGAGTACTTCAGAACTGTTGCTGGAGATATGCTTGGCATTGATAAAGTTAAAGACATGCAACCATTGATGGGATCAGAGGATTTTGCCTTTTATCAAGAGGTGCTACCTGGATACATTTTCTTTATTGGAATGCAAAACGAGTCACTTAAACAGCTTCCATCTCCACACTCACCCCTCTTTGAAATCAATGAAGATGTCCTTCCTTATGGTGCTGCACTACATGCATCATTGGCCACTGGATATCTTCTTAAATTACAACCAGGGCGTCCTATTCCAGAGGAAAAACATCATGATGAACTGTGAGGTGCCTTTGGACCGGCTTCACCATCAGTGTATATTTTAGTTGACTTTGAAAGGCATGAAATTTTTTCAGGTCAACATTCTCATACTGTTTATGTAGATAATCGTTTGTTCAAATTAAATATTTTTTGCAACAACTCGCAAGCTGATCAATATCAGAATATTAAGTCTTTTCCCTTGTCTCATGCTTTCTCATATCAAAATTGATCAAAATATTGAGTTTTTTTTTTACTTGATCCAAGATATTATTGATGTCCTTTTACATAAAGTGTAACAATAATTGCAAAATTTCTGTAACTTGGGAATGGGACAGCAGAACATGATTATATCTCAATTTCATGAGTTTTTGTGACCCCTTCAGAATGAAATCATTATATGTGATGCTTGTATGTCTTTTTTGGTACATGAAGATGGCATATGCATTCTCCAACCTCGTAACTGGAAGTTGACAGGTTATCTGAAGCAGTTTCGAAATGGGTACCATGCTAAGTCCCACCCAACATGTCCACTCTCCAGTGCTGATGAATAATTGATGTGGTAGTCAATTTTTAGTAATAATCATTACACAGAAGGAAAGAGAGAAAAGTGGGTAGCAATGTACAAAAGCGACCATTTGGTGAAGAAATAGACAAGGGAATTTTCATGCACAAACTGCTCACCTAAACCTATGCTGCAGGACCACCTTCTTCACCTGCTAGCATAAGTTTGGTGCATGCAAGGTGAAGGTGGTCCAGGCCTTTAATGGGGATTCTGCCACATATTCTCATTCTGTTCTGTTTTGTTCTTGTTTCAGCAGATGCGTCTAAAGTTTCATGTAATTTTGCCATCGAAAAAGTGTCTTATAGTGACAGAACTTCAACCAACTTAATGACAGGGCAATAAGCGTGACCTCCCACTTTTGGTGCGAAAATTTTCATTAGTCATTACACAGCGCAGTTGGTAGCCGCACAACAAAATGCAACAAAGTGCATTCAATTAAGTGGCAATTGGTGAAGATATGATATCATTAAACACGGATGTTTAAGAAGAGTAATTTAGGAACTATCTATACATCTCAAATGCTTTTGACATTAATGTTTCTTTGAATATATTGGAGGTATGTCATCCAGATATAAGATTAACTGAGGTTAAGGCCGGCAACTAACTTGCAAGTCTTCCATGCCCCTGCTATTTCTAAAGAATCAATCTAACCAACCAAGCCTGTGTCAATACCCAAAAACTTGAGATGCTAAACTTGATAGAGGTTCTAAAGCACTTGGAGCAAACTTTCTTGCAAAAAGATAGCACACAGTTGTTGGCTGGTTATTATAAGTGCATGATTGTCCTTCAAACATCCTCTTGAAGAATTCCTCTGTGATATCAGCCTTTCCAAATGTAGCTGGGTGCGGCCCACCCCTTGACCAATCCGCCCAGGTAAGCGTCCTATTTGCCAAGAGATGTGGAACTTGGATGCTCAACATTGTCGGGAAGTAATGCTCATCCACAAAACACGATTGCTGGCAAAAGTCTCTGAACTTAGGGTAGTATGTTGTGTCCTCAACTATGTTAACTGCCAGTCCCCGATTCACTTCAAACCACTGAGATCCTTTACGCCACTGTTCAAGTGTGACCTCAGGCTGCATGTTCCAATTATAGCGTCCTCTGCCACCTGGACCTTGTTCATCAAATGAACCCATAAAATTGTGTCGTGATCTTGATATGTATCGATAGATGATACTAAAATTGTGGAGAGGAATGCATGACTCAGACAGGAGGATGAACCATTCATTAGAAATGTCAAGCAATGCATTTGCTAGGAGTCTCCTCTCAGCATCACACATACTCATTTTTCCCCACTCTACTATCTGCACAGAGGGAGCACAAAGACTATCATATTTCCAAATAAGAGTGAACAAACATAGGTAGCAGTTATTAAGAATCGGAGTTCCAGCCTAGACATTATCAATGTCAAATAACTTCAAAAAGTTGTATTTTCTAAACACAGAATCAAGTCTCCAAAGAACGGCTGTAATTTCAAACATCAGTGTGTATTCCAGAAAGGCTTGCATACGCATTCAATTGTTGATCCGTTGGAAATGAACATGGGAATAAATCATGTGGTTAGGAAGGGGTGAGGATTTTGTAGGGAATATAAGTTTTTCTCATAATGCTCTCCAAAACATTTATCATCAGGAGCACAGGAAAGAAACAGAGGAAACACTAGAAAAAAGAATCCAGCAAACAGCAAACAGAAGTGATGAAGCGACAGTATAGGGCTTTGAAAATCATAGATCATATTAAATGGGGAACAGATACATTCTATTAGCATGCTGCAGAAGCTGCCATTCCTTGTCCATTTTAATCACTGAACCACAACCTAATCTATGTCAGCAAATATGTCATGATTCATGAAGCAAAACGAATTTGCATTCCTCATCTCCGTCACTTAATTCAAATAGTCTATTCCCCATTTCCTCCTCTTTCTAGACAGACACTATCACTTAGAAGGTAAAACAATATTTGACATTATCAAATCAAATGCTCAATAGATAAGCACAAAAAATGATTTGATCACTTTATGCCAAGCTGATTTTGGATGTCAAAAATGAAAGGTGGCGCATTAGAAGATTCTGTGTTGGTTAATTTCTGACTTTGAATAGCTGTCGATTGCATGC
>CATIWO010067427.1:0-15347 GCA_949673435.1 Macaranga tanarius | reverse complement strand
ATGGCTCTACAGTAATCCCCTCAAAGAGTGGTGCCATGTTCTTCACCAGTCTTTGTCCTGATAATTATATATGCCAGATCATTATCCCAGAAAACAGCTTAAAATTTGGCATATCAAGCCAAATATGACACATCTCCGCCATTGGTGCCAAAGGAAACAGTTCAAGCATGATAGGCAACACATGACAGAGAGTACACATGAAGATATTGAAATACAAGATCAGCATCATTAGGAACATAAGTAAATTAACCTTTTTGGTAAATGCTCGAATCGCCATACTGATCTTGTGCTAACTTCAGTTGGTAACCCAATCTATGCTTTCCATAAAATTCAATCCAATCTGATGTCCACGTATTTATCTGAGGAGTACTACAAATACAGATTTGAATTTGTTACAACTCCGAGGGTGTTCAAGTTTAGAGTTGTACTCAATATGTTTCTGTAATGGTCAGAGAAAGTAAACAACAATAACAGTAGCAAATGCCTGAAAAATTGCACCTGCCAATTGTATTGTCAACATCAAATCCAAAACCCTTATGAGATTTGCCAGCTTTATGCATTTCAGCAAGCTTCCTCCCTAAGAGGGGCTGGGACACGAAACAGTTAAGTATCATAAAGTGCCATTACCGAGATTATTCAAGTGAAGTTTCCACCACACCCACCTGATTGCCTCTGGATGAACCAAATTCAATAAATTCCATAATGATATATGATCCACCTGTTGGTAGAGATTCAACCTACAATACTTAACAACATGTTACACTTAGAGCATCTTCCCTTTTTTTCACTAAGATAACATAAGATGGTTGTCAACAACAAGAATGAGCTGAGGGTTTCAGACCTTAAATGGCCTAGGTACACGGATCGTTCTGGTTTCATACATAGCACCAAGACCTAGAGCCTCTCCCTCAAACATGGATGGCCCAATGCTCCTAACCCAGCATTTCAACAGTAACAAGGATCCAATCACACATAGAAAATCAAAAGCAACAATCCACACATGATAAGAAGTTACTATTAAATTGATTTGAGATTGAAGTATTTAAATACATTTATACATACCATACCTATTCGTTTTGACAAAGAAAGAACCAGCATCAGTGTCATAACGATTTGCAAGATTGATGCAACCGCCACCAACAGAACTAATTCTTGTGATCTTGGTTGCGTTGCCTTCGGTCAGAATCCATTCACGGATAGGATCCTCACTCATGGCAGCAACTGGGTATATATGCAAAACTTAGACATCATCAATAAACTCAAAATCAAGTTCACAATTAAGCATTTTTAGAAAAATAAAACTAATCAAACTAAGAACTCAGCTACACTACACCCACACTAGCCCATTTCGTTGCGAGAACATTTCAAAGCATAACCATTACATTAATTAGAGCACAGCGAATCAAATTCAAATAAAGCTAAAGATATGTTCTTGTTTAGTTACCAGCAAATGGTTTGCGAAGTTGGGGAAGGCAAGACAATGAAGGGAAGCAAGCATTGAAAGAGAGGATACCCACGTGTGTTACCACCATTATCCCTCTCCACTTCTTTTTGGCTGTGATTTATCAAAAACCAAACCTTTTGCGGTGGTGAGTGAACAGGCGTGTGTTTGGCGATGGAGTTAAACGTAACTTATTTCAGAAAATGCATGAAACGACACCGTTTTTCTCCGCATAACTCTTTTTTGGATATAGGTACTGATGATGGGCTGTAGGTAATAATTTTGGGCTGTGCAGATAAAATTGGACAATGTTTACAAGGATCAGCTAGCATAGTTTGCTCTTCGTTTGTTTGTGTATGTGTATTATTATTATTATTATTATTTTTGGAGCAGTAGTTAGACCATATCTATAAGTGGGTGGTAGCCATCCATTATATACAGTTAGGTACATTAATTTCAGTACTGTTAGGTACATTGATGATATTATCTGTGTGTCCTGGTGATGCTAAGGCCTCTCTATTGTTAAAGTAAGAGTGTGGTAAGCAGCAGAAAATAAATTGGCCTGTGGTGGAGCTAAGAAAACTAATTTGTTTTGTTTTGTTAATGATTAATATTATGATCAGTAGCTGACAAATCAACTTAGCTAGGTAGATGTGATATATAGAGAGAGAGTTAAGGAGAAGAGGGTGTTTTGTGTTGATTTGCAATTGAAGAATGATGTGAAATAACAATTAAGGTCCCAAACATCGCTTACAGCATTGTAGGTAATATGTCAACATCTGGGCAAGAAAGGTCAATGACCTTATCAAAACCCTCAAGGAATTGGTTTCTTGTTAGAAATTTTTTTTCATATATATACATATATGTGTGTGTGCATGGTAGGTGGGTTGATGTTAATAAGCAAATAGAAAAGCCAATTTTTGTTTGTGGGATAAATTAGGGACAACTTAAGAAGGTAATTAATTAATTAAGCTTTGTTTTATTACCAAGAAATGTTGATTCAAAGCTACATTTTCTATCTTTTGCATCATGGAATAATAGGACAACTGCCTTGTCATACTTCTCAAGTTGTTCTACCAAACCTTTTATATGTATATATATATATGTAACTTTTTTAATTTCACGTATAATATTTGTTTATCTTCTTAATTTATAAATTAATTAGTTTAGCATATAATTACTTATTAAAAATAATTTATAAATATTTTTTGTTTAATATATGTATTTAAATAATTTTATTTTAATTTATAAAAATATTATCTAAACACCTAATAACGCTTAAAAATATTAATAAATTTTATTGTCATTAAGTTATCAATTTATATGTTGAAAAATCAAACTATTTTTTTTTTGAAGTGATATAAAGATGTAAAGTTAAGCAAAAGAATAAATATAACTCATATGCTATATATCAATCTGAACCTGAGAGATGAAACGACATCGTATTGCCATGTGAATCAAAGACAGAACCAAATTAAGAAAAGAGTCCAATCATTAGATTTGGAAACAAAAGAAGTAAATGCTGAGGAAGAAGGAACACAGACAGACAGACAGACACAGAGATTCTCCGTTAAATTTAATAACAACCGAAGAAGGAGGAGAAGAGAGTCTATACTTACCGTTGATTTTTTTCTTTTTTTTTTTTTTTTTTTTTTCGCCAAAACTGACTGCCCGCTTTGAGTACACATCCGCAACCACATCCACATCCGTTTGATATAATTAATGTTAGAAGTGGGTCCCTTCTATAGCATCGCAGTGGACCCGTTGCAATGCAATTCCAAAGAGCAAGAGACTCCTCGAAGTCTTCCTCCCGTCCCCAACCAATCCATTCTCTCTTTTCATTTTTAACTTTGAGTCCGCCCTAAGCTATTACGATTCCATTTGGGTCTTTCTTTTTTTGTTTAATTTTTTCTTGATTCCTCTTTTATTCTACTTACTATGTTAATTAAAGAATTGCCATTTTCTTCAGGATTCGTGATCTGGGTCTTTCTTCTTACATCATCTTAATTGTGTTTTTCTAGTTTTTGCTTATGGGTCTTCTGCTTTTTCTTTGTTTCTTCACTTTTTCTTGTTGAACGAGGGTTGAGGCCTATCTTCCTTCCCTTTCACTGTGTTGTTTTTTTTGTTTATAGGCAAAGCTGCAGATGTTAGGTTCAGGCATGAATTTGATTACCACTGTTATTGGGTTTGGGATGAGTGCCACTTTTATTGTGTTCGTTTGCACAAGGATAATATGTAGCCGGATTCGAGCTTCTGAATCCAGGCAAATGTTTGAGATTGAATCCAGGATTGACCTTGAACAGGTAGGTTCCTTTGATTGTTCTCAGTCAAAAAAGAAAAAAAAAAACGTCTTTCCTAAACTAATTGTGGTGGAGACTTTGATGGATAATTAGTAACTGCAGTTTGTACGAGTCTTTGTTGATGCATAGCTGCTGCCATCTGTTGGGTCAATTTTAGTTTTTAGTTGATATTTAATTGGGCGGAGATAGAATTCAAATTTGGTTTTTGATCGATTTGCCGTTGCTATATGCAGAAAGGAAACTGATTACTGTATAGCTATTGTATTGCATAAACAAGGCAGATTTTTATGATCCATTACCATTATGCCAACTTGCTATTGCCATTATCAAATTCAGACTTTTCTTGCTTCATCTCGACTAAAATAGTCCCATTAACATTGCCTTCTCTGCTTGTTAATTATGTTGTAATTAACATGAATTTGATTACAGCTTAGTTTGGATTCTTTCTTATCTTTGATTCTTATCTGCCAGCCAGAACATCAGATTAGTGGACTTGAACCAGTGATGGTTGCGGCAATTCCCACTATGAAGTTCAGCCGCGAGGCATTTAGTGCTGTGGAAGATGCACAGTAAGTTCTGCGACCTTTAAAATGGCCAAACAATGGTTTTAACCTTGTATGTTTTATATTTGCGGGCATTTCCTCTTATAGATTTTGTCACTGCTCCAAACTTCGTAATACTAGGTAGACATGCCTATTTCAATACGCACGCATTTCCTTTAAACTTTTAGAATTAATCTCATATAATCACAGATTGAGCCTTCTTCTTCCACTTTACGATTCTGTCCGCAAACAGAAGTCTAGAGTTATTTCTGCCTTACACCTACCTGTATTCTCTTTTTTTCTTCTTTCTTCCATGTGGACTGAAGTTCAAAACGCGTATCTTCTTGGCAATAATAATAATTCTGTTAGAATCTATTAAATTTATTTCAACAGATAAAGAGGGTAAGCTGTAATGTAAGTCCCTGTGCTTCTAGTTTGATGCACTGTTGGTTCTTTCTTTACTGAACACATTACACACATGAGACTGAATATTTGCTTTTAACAGGTGCTCGATATGTTTAGGAGAATACCAAGAGAAGGAAGTATTGCGGATCATGCCCAAATGTGGTCACAACTTTCATCTATCTTGCATCGACGTATGGCTAAGAAAACAATCTACCTGTCCAGTTTGTCGATTCCCAATACAAGACTCTTTGGAAACAAAACATAGGAGACAAGCAACAATTAGTATGATCCGATCAATTGATAGTCCTGAAACATCAGCTGAACATTCTCGACAATGGTTTCTGTCTGGTACGGAGCGTTCCGCGGGGAATGCTAGCAACCTAGAGCTTCTCACTGCTGTCCCTGGAAATCCAGAACCTGCTCCCGCAGAACCACAAACAAGGCATTGACAAAGCAAAGAAATTTGTGCAGAATGATCAACATCTCCTTCCTGCAAGGCCTCTGGTTGTTGCAAGCTATCTTACATGTGCTAGAAGCCAACTTTACACTTTTTTGAGACATTGGATCTTTGCTGGAGTATGCACATACAACTTGAGATTTTGTATAGATCTGTACATAAAATTCCTGCAAGCTTTTGTAGCCTGTTACTGAGATGTATTCATTTGTCCCCAGACTGCAATAATCTTGAAAATTTCAATCTTTGCAGGTACGAAGTTTCTCTTACTACCCAAATTTCTGAACAAGCAGAGGTTCCTCATTTATCCAAAGCCATATCTAAATGTCCTGTTTGTTCAACAGACTATCTTTTGAACTACCCCTAGCCAACTGCAACCTGGGGCCTTTGTAAAACTGTAGTAATGTTGTTGGATTTCACTTTCTGCCGATGCATTGCCCTTTAGCACAGCACAAAACCTCATGGCATGAAACAGAATACAGTTCCATCTTGATCACCCTCTTAACTAACCTCCCTACGTAGCTTAAATTTGCATTGCTTGCTTTTAGACTTTCCACTAAAGGAAACTCTTTTGCAATGGTCCCGGTTCACTAATGTTGTACAAGCCTAAAACAATCTAGTGGTGTCATTTCATGGGGTTGAACATGATCTAAATTTTTTAAAAAACAAAAATCGACTTAATTCAACTCAGCCCATAAAATGAGCATGAGTCCATTCAAGCAAAACCAAACCTTTGTAAGGAAAGGATTATTAGCATTAAACTCGACTGGTATAATTTTTCTTCGAATCATTGATGAATTATTCCTCAGGCTTGGAATTATATATTTTGTATGCCAATCAAAATATTATGATAATATATCCACCGAAGTTCTATACATCTAAAGTTGTATATATGCAGTGCGTCCAGGGCATACAGCCTACCTTCTCTAATAATAACAAACATTTTTGAATTCTCGTAATCACAGACCTTTTTTTTGTCCAATCCACCCAATAATACAAATGTAATTAGTTTAAATATTATGCATGAAACCATGCATATTAATGTAATCTGATAGATTATATTGCTGATATATATTCTAATGCATCTTACCATTGGGAGCAAGTTAATTGTTTTGTTTTATGATTGGCCGTTTGGAATTAAGCTGGTGTAAAAAAAGCCAACGAATATATTCATAAAATAAGCACCAATGAACATTTGAGTTGAAGATTAATTCAACTATATATATATTACACTCATATTCATATTATATATGTACACTACTCGCTTGGAGTTAATGATGAAATCAAGATAATGACCAAGTCGTTATACATATTTATACATAGAATTAATTGGTTGATATCATCGGAGCATGGAAGAAAAAATCATAATTAAAATTACTTAATCAAGGACAAGGTGTTAAAATTTGTTGAGTGGTGTAAAGGGAACATGGTCATGCATGTCCTTCCATTATATATAATTTAACTTTAAGAATAATAAATTAAATCAACACCAACACATTGTAATGTGCTCTTAATTAATTATCAACTAATTAAAAGGTAATGCTAATTGGCATAGGATTCCCATTCCCTTGGGGTCAATAGGAGTTAGGTTGTGTAAAGCAAGGGGTCATATTGACTATAGACTATAGTCCCAATTGGTGGTCATGAGACCCATAAGATGATTTTGTAAACGTGACACGTGTCATTCTACACGTGTCTTATGGGCAAAATCCAACGTATATACGGCCAAAGCTTCTCACCACCATGCAAGAGGAATGAGAGTTTGGAATCTAATTAGGGCTTAATGACTATAGTCCTAATCTGAGGGCCACCTCTATTTCGATATATATTAAATGTATATGTTTCCGACTAACCTACGCATCTCATGTTAAAACAAAACAAATTCTATGTATAATCATATGTTTTAGATATATATATACTAATTCAATGGACTCAGCTAAACGATTACAAAACCGTGAATTAAAAATCTAAAATTTTATCTTAGTTTAATAATAAAAATGAAACTATTTGTAGAATTCAAGTTTTATCGTTTGTTAATATAAGAGTCTGATACAAATCAACTTCATGAAACTGAATTATCATCAAATCAACGAGTTTAGGAAATTCTTATTTAATTTAATTTATTTATGGTATAAACGGGAGTTTTTTGTTTTATTAATTTTAATAAGTGAGTTGTGATTAATTAGTAATTGAGGAAAATAAAAACAGAAGAAGAGACAAGGTGAGGGAATTGGAGCCCGCAAATCATTCTATCACCAAAGGGAAAAATCCAATATTAACTTCCACGTCACAACCAATTAAACTAATTTTGGCGCCGGATTTTTAAATTAACGATCTAACGTTCCAAATCCGTTCTCCTTCTTTATTTACAACACTCCAAATTTGTCCGCCCATTTTCTGTCTTCTTCCCTCTGTTGCTTTCCATCAATAAGCTTCATTAAGCCTCTCTCTCGAGTAATTACACTCCAATTAAGCCAGAGTGCGCAAGTTAATGATGCAACTTGAATTCAGATAAAAATGTTAATCAAGAAAGCAACAAACTTAATAATTGAGATGGGTATCAACCCACACGTACTCACCTTATATATATAGTGCTCCACTTTAGACCCTAATCCCCATGTGGTTTTCCACATGCAAGCGTAAAATTTACTCCCTCTAATCCAAATATTAATCAATCCCAAAAACAAAATCCTGATCACAAGTACCCATTTTTAATTTTAATCTCCTTATTAATAGTAAGTAAACTTTTGTTGGCTAGCTACTAATAATGGCAGGACTTGAAGCACTCACGAACTCTAGTACTCCAGCCGCCGCCACTAAAACAACTCAACCAAACAAAGCTGCAGTTCGAAGATTTGTTGGAGTCAGGCAAAGACCATCAGGGCGATGGGTAGCAGAAATAAAAGACTCTTCTCAACGTGTGAGGCTTTGGCTAGGAACATATGATACCCCTGAAGAAGCAGCTAGAGCCTATGACGAAGCAGCTCGTGCCCTGCGTGGAGAAAATGCTCGAACAAACTTTGCATCTGTTAATCCTAACTTAACCCAGTCCGGTTCATCACCTTCTAATGGCGGGTTCGTGCCAGAATCTGATGGGCGACACAGTCTTAGCTTCTCTTCGTTGAAGGCTAAATTGAGTAAGAATCTACAAAATATCATTGCTAGAACAACTGAGAGTAAGTGTTCAAAGAATAGAGTTAGCGACCACTTCACTTTTGCTAATATATTCCATTTTAGAAGCCAACAATACCAGAAGCCAGTTGATATTAAGAACATTGAGAAAGTGGTGCAACCAAGTATCATTGTGCCACATGCGGAGCACGATCACTCTTCTTGGGAAACCTCTAGTGTCTCAGATGGCAGCAATGAATGGTTTGGATTCAGACAACATGGGCTCGATTCAGATGGATCCGATATTGGAGAAGTTAGTATCGGTGATCGAGGGCTCGTAGATCAAATGATGGGCTGGATTGATAGTCCGGACGTTAGCTATGAAGGTTCAAGGAGTAAGAGGTTTAAAGTTTCATCTTCTGTTGTTGTTCCTCCAACATTTAATGCCTCTGGGTCTCCAGCCTTCTGTGGATCTCCATCTTTTTGTGGCTCTCCTTTTCATGGTGATAATTCACCAGGATTTGAAGGCTGATTATTCGTCTCTTGTTTGCTTCATAAAAGTTTCTTTAAACAAGGATATTTATATATATATGAAAGCGAGTGATCATAAGCAGCTGTTATGTTTTAATGGTGTTGAACAAGTTTCTAAATTGTTAAGCATGTACAGAAGATAGAGCTGCATGGAAAAAGTTTGGGATGTGTAATAATAAGTTTTGCTATAGCTAAGCCATGAGAGGCCTGTTTCTTCTGTTAGGTAATGCCAAAACGCTTGCCTCTATAATATTATATTATGCTATTTTTTAAAAACTTTAGCATTTAATCATTTTATTCTTGTAACTTAAATATTAACGGTAAAATTTAAATTTTATTTTCGTAAAGATGGAATTAATTGATTTGAAATATATTGTATTTGTACAAACAATTATATATATTTATACAATCTTATTGTGAAACAATTCTTGAATTGAAAAACATTAATTCTCATAGCTAATATTTAGCAAAATAACAAAATAAGTTATAAATTAGTGGGATAAAATATTTTTTCTGACAAAATATAAATTACAAAATAATTTATTTAATTAACTATACTTACATTCACCCACATCCATTAATTTTACAAGTACTCTCCATGGGGATAGCATATATTTAAAATGAAATTTCAAAAACAGTTTCATAACAATCAAATACTAATTGATAAAAAAAATTTAAAAAAAAAACTTGAACATGTCTTCTTATTAATTAGACTGACTAGTCTTATGGGTTAATTACACAATTTAAAAATAAAAAAGTATCGTTATAAAATTAATGGTTAAACTTTAGAATTTATAATATCTAAAATGGAATGTAATAATTTATTTTTTGAAGTGATTTACCTATAAATTATGAAATAAAAAAAAAAAGTTCTATTCATCACTGATATTTCAGTTGCAAGTATTGTTCAATTGATCCCTTTCCAGCTTGATAAAATGATCCTCATACACATACACAAAACCCATCTAATAACTTCTATTATATATATAAAACCTACAAGATGTATGAACATATGGTTTGGTGGTGCAAACTGATCGATATGGGTGTAGATGTAGCACCACTTTTGGCAATCAAGTACGACAAAACTGGTTGAGGCCGAGGCCCTAGGACCATTGGTCCTAGGTTCAAATCCTAGGAGGAGCTGCTTCTCCTATGGTTATATATAGCTATATATATTTGATATAGTTTGTAATAGCTTTAATAGTTTAATAGTTATAAATGTTGTAATAGTTTGTCACAGTAATCAATGTAGATCACTACTAATGTTGTTGTTAGCTACAATCTAGTGTGTGTTAGTTTCGAATATGTAACCGTAAAAAAAAAAAAAAAAAAAAGTACCACGAGACTACAGCTAGCAAGCTAGCTAAAAACAATACAGAACACAAATCACGTGTTTTCCACAAGATGTTGGATTAATTAGCAATTAGATATTTAACAGTGGATTCATGTAGATCCACATCAATCGTAGTCATGATTAATTTTTTAGCAATTAACAATTTGGTAGGTATTTTGTCCAAGCTTAACAACATAAAATATTTATTAAATGTATCATCAATGATTGAGAAAACTCTGATGGAACATTGTGTATATGTAGTTATCTAGTGGGGTACAATCCTGGATGATTAGTAATGTTTTTTAGCAGGCAGTCCAATTTGAATTAATACGAATTTAGTAATAAGCCGATAACTTTGGTTTAGGCAGCTAGTTTATAAAAATTAAAGTTGTTGTATCGTGAGAAATGATGTAGCAATTAATTGTATTATAAACCATTTTGATCGCAATGGATTGATTTACTCTCTTTTTTTTTCAACATTATTGGGGGAAAACAATCATTAAAAAAAATGAAAGAGTTAAAGTTAAAAAAGAAATACAAAGAAAAAGAAATTCTTTTACAATTTGCAATCTATAAAAATTTTTAAAGGAAAATTTTGTCTTTCGTTCTAATATTTTACAAATGTCCCGTTAACTATAACCAAGCATATTTATTCATTATTAAGTAATTATCGAAAATTAAATAGTCAAAATAATAATAAAAAATCTTTTTCCCCAGCATTAAAAGATCATTAGTTCGGTTCTAGGGCACAAAATTTTTTAATAAATTAATTGATAATTGAAGGCATTGAATGGCCACCACAGAAAAGGGGTAGAATAGTGGGAAGCCGGTATAGTGAAAAATGATGGAGGCCAGCCTGCTGAAAATTGAGAACTGATCCCCAACGATTATTTCAAGTTTCAACAAACGAAAAAAGAAATCGGCAGCGAGAAAGCCGAAAAGTGGTGTAATTTATAAAGCCGACACACACCCAACAGCGTCACGTTTCAGCTACGGAAGAGATGAAAAGAGGCCCACGCGTCTCTTGATGTTTCAGTTTCACCCTCCGCCTCTTCTAAAGCTTCTTCTCGTTTTTTGCTTATTTCCTCTTTTCTTTATCCAACGCCATCTTCATTTTCTCTATTTTTTTATTCTTTTTTTTTTCTTTGTTCATTGAATTAAAAAGACAAAAGCTTTGATTGGATTTAAATAATTATTTTCTTTTGATTTTAAAATTTTATAATAATTCAATTATATTTTTTTTTTATCAAATTTGGTGGCATTTCATTACACCAAATAAAAGAGTTACAGAGTTCAGTACAATAAATACTAAAAATAACTCTAACTGTAAACAAAAGATATTTTTCCTAAAAATATATAAAATAAAATACAAGAAAATAAACTACAATATCCTTTGTTTTGTGATACATAAATAAACATTTTTGGTCTGGGACATCATGCTGATGTGACGAAGGAGTTTGATCGGAGCGGAATCTGACTATTTTCTTCAACTATCCACCATCTTAAACTGTTCCCATCATGATCTATCAATCCTCAGCTCCATTAGACATATCAGACGACTTAATACTGCAAAAAAATCCAGCTATAAAAGCTATTAAAAGTGGAAAAATTCACACTATTTTGAAAAAAAAAAACTCAAATAGATCTATTATTTAGTTACAAAATGCCAAAAAAAAAAAAGTTCACAAATAAAATTTAAATACTATCGCTCAAACTACTGTTAATAAAAGATTTTATGAAAATAAATTAACAATTCGTATTACGATAAATTAATAAAAAAAGCAAAATTTTCACTACATATCAAAATTAAACTCTTTAATTAGTTATGATCGGTAGTGTTGATAGGATAATTGAATTATTAATTGCTAGATTAAAAAACACACCTTCTCTTTCCTTTGTTATTGTTAGGTCCGTAATGTTGCTCAAGAGGGGGGGTGAATTGAGCTTTTCAAAACTAATTTCAAAAACGGAAGCTGATTTTACGATCTCAAACTGAAATGCGAAAGCTTAAAACAGAGTGTAGATTTAAAAGCCTTGTAAATACAGTTTTGAGTGCAAGTAAGCCAATACAATGAACCAGCTTAAAACAAACACCAAAAGGAAAGCAAGTTCACTAAGTTAATCCATTTTTGTAAACATCATAACAACACATGAGAAAATAAAAAGATGAAGAGAAATCAGCACATACACAAGATTTTATCGTGGTTCGGCTCCACCTGCCTACATCCACTCCCCAATGACTCACCCTTGAGATTTTTCACTAGTTAAAGTGATCTCTTTTCAACTGGTAAGAGACAAACCGTTTACAGCCCTAGTACTACCCTTTCCTAGGCTGCTGCCAACACTGGTTTTCTAGTTCCAGCAACTAACCCAGCTGGTCTTTCCCCAACAGCTCCAGCAAACTGTTTACAACACTGGTTTTGCCTAGACCCAGCAACTCTGCAAACTGGTTTTGATTAGCTCCAGCAACTGTGCACCCATTTCTCTCTAAATGGTGCTTTTAACGTTTCAAGAAGAAGATGAAGATGTGTTTATCTCTCTCACTCAAGCACATATGATACACATAAAGACCTATGGATAAGAAGAGAGAATATGACTAACCAAGGAAGCTCAAGAATGACTTTCAAAACATGAACATGAAGCTCCAGCAACTATGTTTTTGAGAGAATAAGAAGAAACCCAACAGTTCTGAAAAAAATGCTCTCAATTTTTTGCTCTCTCTTACTTATTGAACAATATGAGCAAATGGGAAAAATATGAATTTATATGACCTCAAAAGTTGCCCTAATTTCAGATGTAATGATGTGCAATTTGAAAATCTACAGCCATGTGATTTGCTTAACAAAAAAATTAATAACAATATCCTTTCTTCAAAAAATGTGCAAATCGGATTTGGACAGCAAATCAGTTTACTGATAGGAGACATATTCAGTTTTGCCAATTTGGTTATGCACAGAAATAACTTTTGGACAATATGAAAACCCTTTGGTATTTTGATGCAAGTGTGCTTTGATATTCTAGAAAAGCAAACTTAGTTTTTTTCTAGTTACAAAGAAAAGTTGTAAACATTGGTTTACTCAAAAGAAACTTTCCCTCCAAAAACTTTCCCACAAAAACTTTCCCACCAAAAACTTTATGAACCAAAACATTAAAGAGACAAGAAAGCTATATTATTTAATTATTTTTCAAATGACTTTATGTAAAAAGACAAAATATTTGAGCTCCCAAGATAAGTAACTTGACTCAACTACCCTCACAATATTCATCTATTTACCGAATTGCCCTCTAATTCTTTACATGGGCTTGAGGCTTTCTTCTTAGGCTTTCACTTCTCCTTGCTTGGGCTTCTATCATCACAATTGGGCTTGGGCTTGTTGAATTGTGGCATTTGGACTTGATCAACACATTGCTTTGAACTCAATGACCCTTTTTCTTTCACATATCACTTGAAACAAATTAGTACCCAAATTTTATCAAAATCATGTTATTATCAAAATTGAGGTTGTAACCTTTAGTCAACACAGAGCTATTTGATTGATTGATTCATTAATGTTTGGATGAATTGTTGATGTTTTTTTGAGCATCTAGTTGAAGTGGTTAATTATTAACACTAAAGGGAGAGATTAATTAAGGAGAAGAGGGAGGGGAGAATCGATTCTTAGTCTTCACAACTGGATGTCTATAACCTTTTGCTATTTGATCTATTCATGGGGATGATGAATTGTTGATGTTGGCTCTTGGGGTGAGCAAAAATAACCAAAAATCAAACCGAACTGAACCAGAATTGACTGATTTGGTTCGGTTCAGTTTGGTTTGAATTGTAAAACAATTTTATTCGATTTTTATTTTATAGAACCGAAATAAGTTCGGTTCAATTTTTAGTGAAAAAATATTATTAAATCAAATCAAACTAATTCTAATATATTCTTAATTTTTATAGTTCAATTGGTTTAGTATTAATATTTCAAAATATATCAATAATAGGAATTTTTAAATACTTAAAACTATTAATCAAATTATTTAATACCAAAAATACTCTAATTAAAATTATTTAAATTTATTTTAGATAATTGATTCGGTTAGTTTTCTAAACAATTAATAAATAAAAGAAATATAAAAAATTAATAATAAATTTGGTTTAACTTTTTAAAATTTTTTTCAATTTAATTTAATTTTATATATTTCTTAACTGAACCAATGGACACACACCCCTAGTTGGTCACTTCTCTATCCACCTGCACCGCTTATCCACCGCATAGCTAAAGATTCAAGCCAACTATAATTTTCTTAACTCAAAAAGAAAAAAAACAAACACTTTTGGTTTGTTGTCAACTTACTTTCTTTTTTTGCCCATCTCAAGAACTCTCTGGTTTTAGTTTCTTGTTTGGTGAGTAGTATCATGGGTTCTTTGTTCCTCAATTCTCCTTCACTTGTATCTACTAAACTTGTTGCATGAATCTCTAGTATGTGTGAACGGTGTTTCTTGAGAAAGAAGATTCATAGTGTTGTATATTGCCAAGGTGGAGGAAAGGCAATAAGGTCTAGTGGGTATTCCTCAGTTTTGACAGAAACATCATCATCATCATCGTCATCCTTAGTTGATCATCAAGATCATAGTTCAGCTATTATGGACACAGCAGGAAGCTTGGTTGTGTCTTCTCCAAATGGACAACCTGAAATTGCTATTAAGGATTTGGAGCCTTATAATGATGAACTGAATAATTCTTCTTTAATAAATGTGCAAGATGGCATTGGCATTCTCAAGTTTCTTAGAGGAAAGGGATTTTTTATTACTGGTGTAACTGGGTTTCTAGCCAAAGGTACGTACGCCATTTTTTAGTGCTCTAATTAAGGTTAATGTGATCAATCTTGAGTTCATCTCTACTTGATAATGATGGGGTTTTTTGTTAAAAAAATGTAGTTCTTATTGAGAAGATTCTTCGGACCGAATGTAGGCAAAATATATGTTGATGTGGATGAACAAGCTTTGAAGTTTATGGAAAAGTATGAAATATTGCGGAAAAGGAGGTGTGCCAATGACATGGGATGTTGCTTGTGCAACATACCCGTGCAACATTCAACATGGGCGTTGATGAGTGTGAAAAACACATGTTTTAAGCACTCCATTCTATTGCATTTTAGTTTCTTTTAGTTGCATTAGTTAGTTACTTTGTAGTTAATTTAGTTAGTTTAATTATTTTGTCTTAATTAATAGTATTTATTTATTTTT